>PVIR01046382.1:0-10286 GCA_004026965.1 Petromus typicus
AAGGATAAAGGAATCATTTTTAGGAAAATGGAACCACCATTTTAAGTGAACTAAATCAGAGGCACAAGCTAAATGTCACATGATTTCTCACATATGACATTCACTATACATACATAATGTATAAAATATAAAGGTACAGATAATAGGAAGTAGAGGATAGAGAAGGGGATCAAGAGATAGAAGGAGTGGAACAAAAAGGAGGAGAAAGAAAATTTAAAAACAAATTGAGATGGTCTATATGCATGTACTTATCCCCATGAAGAATGTAATCATTATATACTGCAAACATGTACCAATAAATATAAATTCTAATAGGTGTATAAGAGAAACAATTATATTACTATCAGGAAAACTTATAAAACTATTGTGCAGTGAATTGTGCATCATATAGTGAAACACAGATGCTGTATAAAGAATACAGGAGGTAGGAAGCCTGAGTAACTACAGGGGCCCTCTCCCCAGCTGATGTTGCTTCAGCATACTGGCCTTTTCTACTCCACCTGCCTCGCAGAAACCCTCCTCCCATCCCCCTCTAGCAATAGTTTTCCTCTCTTGCAATGCCCTCTCCATTACCTCAGGATCTGCCACTCCCCCATGCACACTTTTTCGTATCTGTGTTCAAATATTAATGCCTCTGTCAGGTTTTCCTTAAAACTATATTTAATCCCTCACCCCACTTCACACTTGGTTATTATCAAGTGAAAAAGCACATAATTCATCTATACACCTATTAATTTTGGATTTCTCTACTCATATGTGCACACTGAATTGAATTTCTATATGCAAATAAGATTTTTTCCTTTTTTATTTATCCTTCCCTAGCCATCCTATCTGCTAAATGCTCCATAATTTTTTAAAAATAACACTACACCAGTTTGAGTACCTAAAATAGCATTTCTGTAATGGTAATCATAAATGCAGTAGAAGTTATGTAACAGATTTGACAGTTAATATTGGTAGGTAAGGTATGTATTCTCTTTCTCAAAATAGTAGCAAGGATCTAACAGTATATCTACATAATGCAGCTATTATAACAAGTTCTATCAACTGTCTAATTATTCCCTGAGTACTTTTGGTAATGACTATTCGTAAAGCATGAGACAAGTTCTAAAAGTGCTCTATTCCTTGGGGAATGATTGAGCTTATTATTTCATTATAAATAAATAAAATTACAATTTATCTCGTGTGTGCAAGAAATATTTTAGACTATCAGAGGGGAGGTTCTAACTCTCAAAAGGCCATGGTGCAAGTACATAAACAGAAACAATACTCTCATCTGTGCTTTTATCTTAACCATAAATGTGAGTTTGTAGCTGAAGAGGAAAAGAAATCTTTTGATGTTCACTCTTTGAAATTCATGGCACGTTACACAGTGGATCATCCATATTCTCAGAACTCCCTCAAGTGCTTTTTACACTATAAAGTAATATTTTATTTCCTTCTCAGAGAGCCCTTCTCAGGACATCACAAGGAAGTGAGTTACAATTTTACATATCACATTGTAACACATATTATGCATAAATGAATTTATTGATAAGTGTTTTGCTTTTATTCTGAATATATAAACACACACCATTGCCTTTGTAGATAGCTTGTGTTTAGCTTAATTGATTATCAGTAAAAATCAGTGGCTTGGACTGGCCAGCACCTTTGTTGGTTGCACTGGCATAGGTCATCCTAGCACCCTCCTTTCTGTCTCTCTCAGTTCTATCTTTCAGTCTTTTCCTCAGATTTGCCTCTCACACTGAGCAGTAGACTGGATCCTACTCAGAGGCTTCCAGTAATGTTTCAGGGGTCCCCAATAATTGGTCGTTTAATTATATATTCAGATTGATAAGGTTACAAGTAGTATTCTTCCTTCTGTTTTACCAATCATTTTGAAATATATTTATCTTTCATATATATTTATATATATATCTTTCATATATATTTATTATATGATGAGAGATATAGGTCTAGGTTCAATCTTTGCCATATGAATAGCTAGTACTTACAGCTCAATTTGATAAATATATTTCCCCTAGCCTTTTAAAATATTAATGGCTATTGTTTGCAAAGAAGCATGGGCACTGTAAATGACATATTTCTGGAGACAGATTTCTTCATCTTTTTTTTAATCTTTATTGGTACATTAAATATACACATCATGATTGCACTCCATAATGGGGATTTGTACCGGTATAAGACACAACTTAATTCTCATTTTTTCCCATAGCCCTACCCACCCTACCACCCCCCCATATACATAAAATTTGTTTCCTTACTTTTTTGTTACAATCTCAACATTGTCCCCTTTCACCTGGAGACAGATTTCTTATCAGTATTACATTAATTTTCTTGCTAGTTCGATAGACAAAAATGGAAAGTCTTATTCAATTCTAATATTTTATTCCTTAAACTCATACATTTCTGGCTATTTCACTAGTTCAATGTGCTTTGGTTTTACTTTAAATGCTCCTTTGTATGACACAACCCATTTAGCACCCATATAGTGTTGATTATTGCATTTATGATATTCTTCAGATGTGACTCTGTGTATCCCTAAGAAACATTGCACAGAAGATTCAAGTGGGGTGAGTAATGACATTAATTTCATACATTCTCACTGTGTTCCACTGCTGGTGATATAATTACAGTAGCTGAGATGTGAGTCCCTAGAAATTTGGAGACCGGTCAGAGTAAATAAGGACTAAAATAAAACAAATTTTAAAAATCACCTAAATGAATTATTATAAAAACAATAATCATTAAGTCTTCTGTGGCAGATAAAAGAATGTTTCCTTCCATAAGAAGATGTAGCAGAATGAATTAGTAAGCATCCAATAGTAGAGATATTTTGCAACAATGATAGCACTTGTCCCTTCTACCAGCCTTAATATCTTCCTGCTTTTTCTCTGCTTATGCACATTTTGCGATTTAGAATTTTCTCATCAAAGATTAGTTTTTATTTCTAACGTTTGGAAAGATAGCTAGTTGTCTTCAGAACAAATAACATATATTCTTTATCAGATACTGTACAATAGCCTCAATTGAGAGAAAAAATAGCTTTTCTACATTCAGAATACAGAGCAATTTGTTTTAAGCCTACTAAACAACAGATCAAGATAATCTGTATCTATAAGAATGAAAAAAATCATAAGAATCTATAAGAATAAAAAATTATCTCTAGATTACCTACAATACCTAACAGAGGATAATTGCTATATAAATAGCTGTTAAATTGTATCTTATAGGGAACAAGGAAAAGGGATTAAATATTTAATCCTTTGTACTATATTTTAATCACTTATATATATATTTAATCCCTTGTACTATATTTAATCACTTGTACTATATTTTAGTACAAGTGCAGTTTTGTCCAATATATTCTGCATTGTGTTGGAACCACAGACCTACAATCAATTGGTACAGAAGAGCAACTATACAATAGCAGTCCTACCACTTAGATATCAAAGATGATAACAAAAAACAGGGACCTCAGGGACCAAGATATACAAAATTCAATTTCATTTCTGCAACAACAAACTTCAAGATGGTGGCACAGATTACTGAGGCAAGACATTCAATAGTTCAAGACTGTCTCAATGAGAAATGCCTGCAAAAAGAACCAAAGCTATATACATATAGGAAGAAAATAATAATAAAAAATCATTTATTAAGGAAACACTATGGAACCTACACACATAAGGAAACGTATCTATCTGCTGGAGGGTTTTTGTTTTTTGTTTGTTTGCAAAAAATGGTCCACATTAAACAGTCTACTCAGAGAAGATTCTGTCCCTTAAACAAGACAGTCCGTGTGGTATATTGCATTTATACATTTATATAGAAATAAATCTAAACTTTCATCTAGAAAATTCAAGGTAGAGAACTGCAGGACTCTTCCCTGGACTCTGGACTGAAACCAGAATAATAGGGAAAAAACACTTCATCAGTACTATATATACACTGGGTATGGTCATATGGAACTCACCTATCCAAGACCCAGAAAAATTCTTTTAATCACTATCCAGTACAGTAAGAAACCAAAGAGGAATACACGTTGGTTCATTGCTTCACCATGAGATCTGACCCTGGGAATGTTTTAATGTGTGTAGTATTTCACTTAGTCTCACTACCAATATAGCCAATCACACTAATTTATCTTTACATAGCACTTTAAAAAGCATTGAACATATACTTACTTATGTGTGCTCTATCATATATGATACACATATGTACATATACAAGTAAAGTGACTTAAAACAACTACAAAATTTGTACTTCTTTTCTTAATTTTGTGTTGCTCTGGCACAATATTAATTCATTTTGACTATGCTAAAATAATATCATGTTCTCCAGACATAATTTATCAAGATTATATTCTTGTCACCTTTATAACAAATCTGTTTATTACTTTACTAAAAATGATGAAAAAATGTGGTAATTACTCTAAAAAACAGTACTCTACACTGCATTTAATAACTTGTGGCATCTCCATATCTTCCAGAACAATGAATGTGTCCAAGGAAGAGAACACAAATTCCATGACCCACTTCATCCTCCTGGGCTTCCCCTCCAGTCCAGAAAGGCAGCTCCTCTACTTCGGTCTCTTCTCAGCAGCCTACACTCTGACCCTCATGGGGAACACAGCCATCGTCTGTGCAGTGCAGAGAGACCGGCGCCTGCACACGCCCATGTACATCTTGTTAGGAAATTTTTCTCTTGTAGAAATATGCTATGTCACCACAACTGTGCCCAACTTGTTGGCCAACTTCCTCTCCACAACCAAGTCCATCTCCTTTGTGAGTTGTTTTGCACAGTTCTACTTCTTCTTCTCCTTTGGATGTGATGAAGGCTTCTACCTTTGCATCCTGGCCTTTGACAGGTACCTTGCCATCTGCCGCCCTCTAAATTATCCGCGCATCATGAGCAGGCAGCTCTGCACTGGCCTCGCTGTCTTGGGATGGTCCAGTGGGTTCATCATTTTTCTAACTCCAGTTGTTTTCATTTCACAGTTACCCTACTGTGGCCCAAATGTTATCAACCATTTCATGTGTGATCCTGTCCCAATAATGATGTTGTCCTGTTCTGAGGACACCACCACTCAGTTCATTTACTCTACTTTCAATGCCATCTTCATGATTGGCACTTTTCTGTTTATCCTCTGCTCCTATGCGCTGGTGATTTGGGCTGTGCTGAGGATGCCCTCAGAAGCCAGCAAAAGGAAGGCTTTCTCCACCTGTGCTTCTCATCTGACTGTGGTGTTTCTGTATTATGGCTCTATTATGGTTATGTATGTTAGCCCTGGCTCAACACAGCCAGTGGAAGTACAAAAAATTGTGACCTTATTTTATTCAGTGATAACACCCCTCTGCAATCCTCTGATTTATAGTCTGAGAAACAAAGAGATGAAGGCTTCCCTTAGGAAAGTCTTTTGGACTGAGATCCTGTTCATAAAGCCTAAGTGACAGGCTTTGTTTTTGCCGGTTTGAATCGCAGGCAAACTGATTACATTATTACCTATGCTAATAAGATATAAATAACATAATTTTGGAGTGTATTCAATAATTTTAGTTAGGAACTATTACCACACGGCCCTTATTTTCTTAAATTTTACCTTATATATGATGAATTCATTTTATTTAAGAAATAAAATGCCAGCCTGAAGTGATTCCCACTCTCTAGTGGTCAGAAGGAAAAAGGTTATAAATTCAAGCCAATCCTGGAAAATTTTAAGACATAGTGAGAAATTAACTCAAAATATAAAATTAAAAATGGAGCTGGGGCTATGGTTCAGGGTGAAGGATTTGAGTTCAATCCTGTTAGGAGAAAAAGAAAAATAAATGAAACTGCTAAGAAATTCATTTATTTCCACTCTGTTCTTTATGCCTTCTCTCCCTGAATTAAGTTTGTGCTTTTAAAATATCTTGAGGTTCATCATCAGTTCATTTGGTCCCTTTTTTTTCCCTAAGGGTATCACTGACTGCAGTAAGTTTTCCTCTTATTCTTTTTATTATGCCTCATATTGTTGAATCTCTGATTTGTGTACTCTCTTCCTTAATTATTTTTGTGATCTACTGAGCTTTCAAGAGTGGTTTATTTAGTGTCCAGGTATTTATAAATTTTCTGTTGTTTCTTTGTGATTAATTCATAGTTTCAAGGAACAGTGACCATATAACATATTTGAGGTGATTTCCGTTTAGTTAACCAGGCTTTGTGATTTCAAATGTGGTCTATTTTGATGAAAGTTTCATTTTCTGCTCAGAAAACTGTGTATTTGGTCGTGGTAGGTTAGTACACTGTTTAGACATTTATTAAATTCATTTATTCAAATATATTTAGCTCTGATGTTTCTTTGTTAATATTTTATTTAGTTTATCTGCACCTTTGTGAAAATGGGGTACTGAGGTCATGCACAATGACTGTGTTAGGTTAGTTTGATCCTTTATGTCCACCAGTGTTTATTTTATGAAGTTATATGCTCCAATATTCAATACATATGTATTTGCCTCTTCCTATTATTACACTTTCTGGTTGAATTGTTCCCTTAACTCATAGTTAGTGGCCTTCTTTTCTCTTCTGACCAGTTTTAGCTTGACATTTACTTTGCTTCAAAATAAAATATCCTCCCCTTCCTTGCTCTTTTTGGTGCTGATATATATCTTTCATTTTCTGATTTTTTTTTTAATCTGCAGATTTCATTTTGCAATGAGTTTCCTGAATGTGATAGATCACTGGATTTTATGTTTTGATCCAGCATCCCAACTTGTGTCTTTTACTGGGGAGATGAGTCCATTTATGTATAAACTTCTTATTGAAAAGTATTGGCACATTCCTGTTATTGTTTTATTTTCCTATTGGGGATTCTTTTGTTTTTCTTTTCTGTTGCTGCTTTGTTTTGTTTCATCTCTTACTTTGATTGATTTATTTGTTCTGTCTGACTTTTTGTCTTTGTTCTCTCTGTCTAGGTTATTCTGTAGTGGTTTTTGGAGTGCTGGGGTCACATTCACCTATCTTGTCATGATCTTTGACATGGAGTATCTTTATTTCTAGATCCATTTTGAAAGATAGTTTTTCAGAGTATTCTAACTTGAAAACTATTTTCTTGTAGGGATTGAAACACTTCACTCCAAGCTCTCCTGGTCTTTCAATAAGTCTTCAGTGATCTTAATGAGTTTACCTGCATATATGATTTTTTTGCTCCTTATGAGACCTCTGGGATTTTGACCACAATGTGTTTTGGGGAGCCTCTTTTTCATCATAACTAGTGTTCTACAAACCTCACAACAGTGTGTTAAGATTTTTCCTCATACTTGGAAAGTTTTCTATTATGGCCTCTGTAATAAATAAATTTTTATTCCATACAAAGAGTCTTTTAATTTTTTCTCCAATTCCAATTACCATTAGTAGAGTTCTTAGCTTCATCTAGCAGCTGTTAGATTAATTTTTCTTATTCATGTATTGTTTTTAAGAGGAACAGATCAAATAAATAAACTTTAAACCTTAAAATGTTATAATTATCCAATATCAATAAAAAAGAACAAAAAGAAGAAAAGGTGAAATATGAACCCAACTGGAGTGGATAAGATTCAGCAAAATAATAATGTTACAATAACTACAATTTCTGAAATGACAATAGACCCAAAGAATATCAGTTTTTCCTCAGCTGTTATAGCATTAACATGCATCATGCATACAGCTACTTCTCCACTGTGCTTCTGCCTTCTGCAGACTCACGGTCTTTTGTCAAAGAAGAACCAAACACCTGCCTGAAACCTTGAAGGTTGCTTCTCCCGCTTCCCTCATGTCCAGATTTCAGTGTCTTATCACAGCCCCTCCCCCTGCAGACCTCTTTGTGTTGAATTATCTTGACTGATTTTGTGGTAAATATTTAAGACTTTTCTGTCTTCCCTTTGCAGATTTTCCCAAAAGATGTTTGTCCTGGATCTTGACTGAGGTTGCTTATTCTTTCTACTGGTTCCCAGAAGGCACTGTCACCTGATTATCAATTTATCATGAAACTGTTTTCAGTTCCTCTGCCCTTCTCAATTAGGCATTGCTCTGTGCCTTCTCTCCCCCTGAAAAACTGCCAACAATGATGAATAGGACGCTGAATGTCCACTGACATTCCACAGTTCAATGTACACGGGAGGAATAGATGTGTGGAGAAGGAGGAGGAGCAGGAGGAGGAGGAAGAAGATGAAGACTGTTTTGGGCTGGAGTTACTAGACTGAAATGATCTAATTTTGCTACTCTGAATGAGGACAGCAGTTTGACTGCAGGTTTAATTGATCCTCTAGGCTGTCACTGACTTGCTCCTTCCTTAGCCTGAGCTTTTTCCAGGATGGCATGACTGCCAGATCTAGGGTAAAGGGTGCAGTACTTTGATCCAGGAATGGACCAGTTTCCCTTCTCTTACCCTCCAAACCCTTTAGTTTGGTCCAACTGGGTTTTCTTTTCCTTATCATCTCATATCAGACTTTATCTGTTGCCCCCACTTTGGAGTAACTGCTTTCCTTCAGCACATCCGAGGTCCTCACTTTTGCCAGGACACTCTGTCTGGTGACTTTTTTGCTACACTGGGCAAAGGGAAGACAGTGTGTCTAAAAAACTGTACAGCTGGTTGCTTATAAAGGTGTATGGTTTCTATAGAAAAAAATACTCTGTAACAATAATTAATTAGATTTCCCGTATCTCTCTGCATCCCAGGGAAACTTTCACCTCATACTTCATCTTGCTACCACTTAACAGAATAAAATAAAAGTCATTTACTAACTTTGTAAATTAAGAATATAGTGTCAATGAAATTTGACTTTTAATTTTTTCTAATACATTTTAAGAGGTAAACTATTTATAAGGCTATAAATAATAATTTATTCTAGTAAGTACATGGCTTGTTGGTTTTTTTCATTTTGACAATACTGATGGTTGAACACAGGGTACTCCCTCAGATTTGCATCTCCAGTTCATTTTTTGTTTTATTTTAGACTGGGTATTACTAAGTCATTAATCTCCCCTAGTTGAACTTGAACTTTTGGTCCTCTTTCCTCAACCTCCCAGAGTGCTTGGGTCATGAGTATGTGCCACCATATCTGGTTTATTTCTTGTCTTAGAATTCCCTCACAACCTCCATTCAGCCACTATCAAAACTAGCAATGTCATATTAATGGGTCATAGGACTAATCTAACAATTTATTGAAACTTAATCCGTTCCTACTGTGACATACTTGGTAAACGTGGAATTCAAAGATTGTGGAAGGAGATGCTTTGATACAGTTTCAGCTTTTCACCTGAAACTATATCAAAATGTTTCATGTGAATTCTAACTCCTTGTGACAGTGTCATTCCAAAAGTACAACTGATCATTCAAATATCTGCCTCAATTTCTCAGATGTCACCGGAGACCACATTGTTGAAATCCCAAAATAACATGGGAGTTTGGGAAATGTAAATGAGTGCATCAAGCCTTCTGCTTTTCAGAAGACATTTTCTTTGCTTTTTGAGGGCCCTGGTATCAGTATCCATTTTCTGCAGTGGCCTTTTCACCCTTCCCTTCTCACGCTCCCTGTTTTCTTCCTTAGAGTGATCACATCTCATGAACAGCAGCTACAGCCAGTCTTTGTATGAGGCTCAGCCCTGTAAGGAGGCCCTACAAACACAACTAAAAGCCAAATCACATAGAATCCCGGGAAGAGAGTCCTCCCTGGTGAGAAGGCACCCAAAGGTCCAACTGTAGGTGACTGGTTCAACAATGAATACCCTATAAGTAGAGGTCAGGCCTCCTGAGGTTTTCATCTGTGGTACATGAGGAGGCCCAGGTACAGGGAGGAGCTCTGTGCCCGAGACAGCTGCAACATAGGCATCCTTTGTCCTATCTGAGCCTTTCCTGGGACACACAGCATGGCATGGTGAGGGCATCGCAGAGCTTTACTTCTGAGCTCCACTTGCCCTGACACATGAACTAGATGAAAGACAGTGAAGTGGGTAGAGATGTAACAGAGTCTCAGGAGATTAACCTAGCAGTGACTCCAGTGAGTAAACACAGGGGAAAGTAGCCACACAATCAAAAAAATATATATATATAAGAATTGTGAGGCTTACTTGTCTCCAGGCCCACGCCGGAAGAGCGCCCAGGGACTGAGGTTAGCAGCGGGCGGCTCGGGAAACGGCGACTGCAGCACCGAGTCTGCGTCACTGAATCTGCGCCGGGTTTGGAGTTTGCTTGTCTCCAGGCCCACGCCGGAGGAGCGCCCAGGGACTGAGGTTAGCAGCGGGCGGCTCGGGAAACGGTGACTGTGCCACTG
>PVIR01046383.1:0-10286 GCA_004026965.1 Petromus typicus
TTTTCCCATAGCCCCACCCACCCTACCACCCCCCCATATACATAAAATTTGTTTCCTTACTTTTTTGTTACAATCTCAACATTGTCCCCTTTCACCTTATTTTACATTGAGCATTTTCTATTTCACAATATATAACATACAATGCTAGGACTCATTTACATCTTCATTTTCTCATACCAGAGAAAAGATGCGATATGTAATCTTAAACCATTTTTGAAATGAGAGCTTACTGTTAAAAATAATAAGCAGCATTTAAATTTCAGACATTCATGGTAGACTGACCAAGTCCTTAAGCATGAGGAGTAAACACTGAGATGACAATGAGGAAACACTACAAATACATGAGAGATTTGTGAACTTTCTACATTAGATATTTCTCTGATGTTTTGCTTTTTTTTTAAAATAAGCAACATTTGGGAAAAATATTTATTTTTCCTTCTGTACTGGGAATTGAACCTAGGATTGCTTAACCACAGAGCTACATCGCTAGTTCTTTTTATTTTTATTTTGAGACAGGGTTTCAGTATGTTGCTCAGAGAGGACTCAAACTTAAGATCCTCCTGCTTCAGCCTTTCCCAGTTCTGGGACCATGGCACCTGGCTAAGAAAATTTTAAAGTGAAAAATTATTTGATTTCTTCTTTTTAAAGGAGGAATGAGCAATCATATCAGCATAAAAAAGGTTGTATTTGATGACTAAAGTATTCTGGGCAATTTTGAGAAAAATGTTCTGAATAAGCATGAGTACACTTTTGGAGTGTGTGTTAGGGTGATGCAGAGAAGAGGCACCGAAGTCCCCAGGGATTCTTATCCTGAGCTCCACACGCCCAGCCCAGCCTTGCTACCTGGGGACCTAGTAGGGCTCTGAAATCTAACATGTCTATACTAGTTTCCTATTGCTGTGGTAGCAAAGTAACTACACATTTAGTGTCGTAAGCAGCCTGAGTTTTATGTTAGAGTTCGGGAAGTCACCAATGTGCAGTCAGTTTCACCAGGCCAGATGGACACAGGCAGGGTGACAGTACACTTGTTGGACTCTGGGGGAGAATCTGCCTATTTGCCCTTTTTATCTCCTAGAACCAGCTCTCTTCCTTGCTCTTGATGCTGCTCCATCTTCAAGGCCAGCATCTTCACTCTTCTTTTTTTCTCCATCCTCTGTCTTAGGCGTTTTCTCTTGAGCATCTCTGATGTGAGCTTTCCTGCCTTTGTCTTATAAGAATTCCTGTTATTCCATTGGACCAACTCAGAAAAATTTTTTCAGATCAGGATACCTAATTATGTATGCAAAATCCCTTTTCCTGTGTTTGGTATCTTCCTCACAAGTTCTGGGGATTAGGACATAAACATCCTTTGGGGTCCATTGTTCAGCCTACCACTTGATTTGCTAGCCTGTTGTCTGTCTTTCCTCATTTCACTTATTGCTACAATCAGTGTCAGGCCAATAACTTAGGAGTCATTTTTGATTTCATTTTCTTCTTATATTTCTCACCTTGCTATCTCAGTCAGGCCACCCACTCCTACCACCTGGACCCAATCTGTTTAATCACATACATGTCTGATCAAAAGGTTACCTCGGTGCTGTCACCCACCCAGCTGGGCAGTTTTTAGATTTTTTTCCTCTCCTCACTAATTTCCACTGCACGTGCAATGTCATTAGCATTGTGGAGCCTTAGACTGTCCCTGCCCTACTCCTTTCAGTCTTGAGGTGTTCAGAGTTAATTATCCTACGTGGCTTGTGGGCTAAGTGTTATGCAAGGGGACACAGAGTCCACAGCACTTGATGTCAACCACATGGAGATAGGATGTGAAGGCTTACATAGTAAGGTGGTAGGTACTGTGGAGAGGATTTCCCATGGTTGAGGGTAATTATAGGCAATTAGAATTTCCATTAAAGATTTCAGTCTCTCTCTCTCTCTCTTTAAGACAGGTTCTCACTTTGTTTAGGCTGGCCCTGAACTCACAGCAGTCCTCCTGCCTCTGCCTCTTGAGTGCTGGGATTACATGGTTGAGTCACCACGCCTGGCACTGTGGTATGTGGTACCAGGGATCCCACTTGGGACCTTGTGCTTGCCAGGCAGACACTGGAACCACTGTGCTAAATTCCCAGCCAAAGATTTCAGTCTCTTGTTGTTCTGACAGTGGACATTTCCTCTCAATTATTGGTAATAATACAGGATAAAAATAGTCTGATGTGTGATTTGGAATGACTGACTCCTGCCTTGCCCCTTCTTCTTGAAGAAGGAAGATGACTTTAAAAAATTCTCAAGCAGCTGATTTTTAGTGTGTAAATTAACTATACTTGGTCAAATTTGGCAGAGTGGAGAGCTTCAGAGTGAAATGAAGTATCTGAAAAGATGAAATATCTACTCTTGAAATAATATAAAAATATGGCTTCTACAGTTTATTATTCTAAATTCATCCCCACATTTTTAGATGACTTTCAGCTTAGTGAAGTAAAGGGAGAAAAATAGGTCATTACTTGAAATACTGTCTTTGTTAGAAGATCTGGAAATTGAAAATAACTAAATATACAACTTTTTCCCACTTTTAGGATAAAAAGTTACTGGATTTATAGCAGCTTTTGTTTGTTAAAATTTTACCTTAATTTAAAATTTTTCAAGATGTATGAAAATTGAAGTTTAAGCATATGAAAATGAAATATTCCAAGAAATAAATTATCCCCACAAATTAAAATTAATTTTTAAGGCAGAAATGCTATGTTGGGTAGAGTATAAAGATGTCCCTATTTGCTTCCTCTTTATTCCATCAGTTACAATCATTGATTTAAATTAGTTACCAGTTTGTGCTTGATGTTTTACTTTTTAAATATAAGTGTTTATTTGTTTTGTTGAGTAATTTTTAACAGGTGCTGTATCTCATATTTTCGATTATGCTCTCATTTTCTGTTTTAGCAGTTGAAACAAAATATGTATATAGCTAGTCTGAGTCTTTCGATGAAATAGTCACAGGTACTGTTCAGATCTTTACAGAGCCCTCAGTGCATTATAGACAAGTCGTAATTGTTTAAATAGATAAAACTTCCCTGGTCATTTTGTAGGTAAAAAGGGTCTATAAATGGGAGAGGGCTTGCTGGCTAATCCTGAGCAGAAAGAGTTACAGCTTCACTGGAAAAAGCAACTAACAAGACAAGAGGGGAGGCAGCTAGGCAGGGCACAGGAGAAGATGGGTAACCAGCCCTTACCCACTTCCAATAAAGTGCAGAAAAGACAAGGGGCAGCCGCTTAAAAAAAAGAGAGCACTTATTTAATGTATGGAAATAAACACACCGTATCCTTCGTGCACCTATATAGTATGTATGTATGTATATATGCATGTGTGCATGTGTGTTTGTGTGCATGTATGTTCCTACCCTAGGGCCACTATCACCTTTATTGCTAACTGAACCTCAGATGTAAGGCTCCCATAAATTTTAGACATAAGACCTTGACAGGGCAAAGGAGAGCCAAATAAGGATTGTTTAAGAATTTGCATGTAAATGATGTTACCTTGATTAAGAGTTTTAGGGCCTGAAATAACCAATTAAGTTTTAATAAACTGAGGTAGAGAGGTCCCTCCTGGTCCTTTCATTAATAGAAAGGGCCAGGAACAAAGGACCCGTAGGTCCTCCATCTTTCTGGAACCCCCTGCTCTTGATTAGGGTAGCTATCCACTCCTGTCCCCGCCTTTCCAATAAAGTATCCAATAAAATATCTTCCTTTCCTTAAACTGTGTAATTTTTTTTTTTGTTTAAGGTTTTTTGAGACAGGGTCTCGCTTTTGTGGTTCAGGCTGGCCCTGAGCTCAGCCTCCAACTCAATACAGCAATCCTCCTGCCTCTGCCTCCCGAGTGCTGGGGTTATAGGCATGAGCCACCACGCCCGGCACTGTGGTATGTGATACTGATTGCTGCTGGGGTGAGTCTCCACGCCCAGTATGGTATGTGGTTACCGGGGATCGAACCCAGGTCCTTGCGCTTGCAAGACAGGCACCGGAACCACGGAGCTAACTTCCCGGCCCAAAACTGTGTATTTCTACAGCAGACACGGGCAGCAGTGCTTGTCCCTGGATGTGACAACTTTTAAAAAATAGCTTTAATGAAATATAATTTCCATCGCACTTTTCCCCTTCCCTGTGTTTTGGTTTGTTTTTGTTTTTTCAGTGATGAGAATGAACCTAGAAACGCAGGGCCTTATGCATGCCAGGCGGGGGCTCTACCACTGACTTACACGCCCAGCCCTACTTTTAAAACCATTTCGTGCAGTGCTTTTAATGTGTTTTTCAGACATCCACTGCTTAAGCAGTAGACAGAAATAAGTGGGTTGAGGTGTACCAAAGAAGGCCATTGCTGGTGCAGAGACCAGGCAGGAGGAGGCCTGGAGGTGGGAATGGGATGAAGGCTTGAGAACATGGCTGTGGGGAAGGTCTGTGTCCTAAACTGACCTTACTGTGAGTGGATGGAAGAAGGATAAGCTTGTACCTTTCTTGGATCACTTTGGTAAATAAGGTCTTTCTGTGTGTGTGAAACAGAGCAGATAGGGAGAGAGCACCCAGCCTGGGGGAAGATCTGTGCTGTCCAGGCTAGCGCAGCTCCTGTGTTTGGCTTGGCTTTGCCTCAGTGTCTTGACGTTGGAATCTCTTTCTCTTTGCTGCTTATTTAAACTCCACTGCTGACAGCCCTCTGTGCCATCCTGGCCCGCCTGGCCGCTGCGTACCCCCTTGCGCAGCACTGTGGGGTTCTCTGCCCCTCTCCTCTTTCGTTCTTGCCTTGGCCCCAGCCCCTCCGGTGGTTTCTCATCTCACCGAGAGTGGGATTCAGAGGCCCGAGGAGGCTGCCCAGGCCCCTGCTCCCTGGGGTCTCAGTTCCGACCCCTCTCCACCTGTGCTGATGGTGTCACCCACCCTGAGCTCCGGTTCTGTCACACCCCTGGTGTGCTCCCATCCCCCATTTGCACTTACTCTTCTCACAACCTGGAATACATTTTCCCAGGCCTTGTTTTATTTCCTTTTCTTTATTCCAACCTCAGTCAAATGTCACCTCCTCAGAGAAGCTTCCTTGACCATGTGGCAGTGGAAACTACCAGCCTTTTTTCTTCCTGCCTCTTCAGTTCTTCCGTGTTACAGAACATCGTAGTCTGGATTCTTTGGCATTGGGTGTTGTGTCACCCCCTCACTGTAAGGTGAAGTTTTTGCAGTCGGAATCAGTGTGTTAGATGGACCGCAGTGTTCTTAGTGCTGAGAATGTTGCCTTTGCATAGTGGACGCTTAATGCTTTTCAGTGCACATTGACATACCTTGTTTTAGGTTTTTTGTTTGTTTGTTTGTTTGTTTTTTAAGGTTTTTTTGAGACAGGATCTCGCTTTGTGGTTCAGGCTGGCCCTGAGCTCAGCCTCAAACTCACATCACAATCCTCCTGCCTCTGCCTCCCGAGTGTTGGGATGACAGGTGTGAGCCACCACGCCCGGCACTGTGGTATGTGGTACTGGTTGCTGCTGGGGTGAGTCTCCACGCCCTGTATTGTTATGTGGTTACCAGGGATCAAACCTGGGTCCTTGCGCTTGCAAGACAGGCACCGGAACCATTGAGCTATATCCTCAGCCCGACATTGACATACCTTGTGACTCATGCTCAGTCTTCCCCAGAGCTCTGTTATGTCATCTGTATGCAACACATTCTTGGGTGAGATACCAACTTAATTTAACTGCCCCATCAGTTCTGGTCTGCTTGTTGAAATCAGATGCCCATCCTGCCTTTGTCTAACCAGTTGGAGCCAGAACTGTAAGATCATGTGGCCTTTTTCTCTTCATATCATTTTCTTTCCATTTGGAGGCTGGTCCCTCTACAGTGTTTAGGTTTTGTTCCTGCTTTATGAAAATGTTTTTTTGTCAGATCCTGGGAACACTTGCTTCCTATTTTAAGTGAAGCATCTAAAGGAGTGATAATTTGGAAAGATACAGGGCTATTGGCTCCTCGCTGGTTCTTGATTGTTCTGTCTTTTCTCCTATTTTCCTTTCATGCCCTTTCTTCCTCTCTCTTGTTCTCTTTCTCTCTTTAGCCATGGGCCTCTGTCTCATTCAAGAGCCTGCTTAGCTTGAGTTCTTGCCTCTGAGAAACCTTTCCATTCACCTGCTTTGTGTAATACTTTCTTATGTCCCTTGCGATTGGAGAGGAGTACAGAAAAAATTGCACTGGGACATTCTTTTCCTTCCTTCATCCTTTTATTTTTTGGATTTTTTTTAATGTTTAATATTTGAAAATCTACTTTGTGTAAGGCAATAATAATATTGCCATATTCTGGGCTCTCTAAACAAAATATTTAGGTTGTGACACTGAATTTGGGGGCGACAAATTAATTGTATATTAATTACTCAGATATCTATCGAGATTGGCATATACTGGTGAATAAAAAATCTCATGGACCTAGCATTTTTTTCAAGAGTGATATATATTAGACAGTTTAATAAGTGAGTGTTAGATTAGAGTCGTGTTGAATTTTCTAAAAGAGGGCTCCATTGTGTTTGAATAAACTTTAGTGTGTTGCGGTCTAAGAGTCAGGGACATGTTCATTGAGGAAGTGAAGGCTGAATTAACTAGGCATGGACCACAAAGGAGAGGGAAAGGGAGATGCCACAGTCTGACCCTAGGAGGGTGCTTAGGGCATCGGTGGAAACTTCAGTGTGGAGAATGGAGTGGAGTAGCGCTGGATGAGGCTGGAGGGCAGGTTAGAGTCAGTTCTCGCAGGGCTTTGTACAGCACCCTGCTTCTTACTCTGTGAACAGCAAGACAACTTTGAAGTGCTATAAGTAGAGGGAAAGAAGAGAAAGGTCTAAAAAATATTTTTATTTTTTAACACTGGTCTGAACACTGGATAATGAGTGAAGTTAATGTACATGTAAGACACAAGCTGTAAGAAGTGGATTTGCCAGTTAGGAGGCTGCAGTGACAGTCTAAATGCACACTGAGGTTAAGGGGCTCTGTCCTCACTTCTATGAAATGCATTTCTTTTGGTTTGTTCTAGTGTTTGAGAGTCTCGTTGTGTAGTCTGGGCTTGCCTTGAACTCACAGTGACCTTCTTAGCTGTGCCTTCTGCTTTGCTGGGATTTCAGGTGTCGATCATCACACCTGGCTAAAGCCATTCATTTATCCAGAAAATAATTTTTGGAAATTGATTGACCATAATCAACACAGGCACAATAAATAAGTCATATGAGAAATAAAGGTGACTTGTGGGTGTATGAGTGGAAGTATACCAGGAAATCAGGATGGTGATAGTGACTGCGGTCAAGTACAAAACTTCACCCTGAGCTCCTGACAGGCTAGCGCAGAGGGAGTAAGACAGGTCATGTGGTTGTTTAGAACAGGAAGCATAGCTTATCATCTTTTCTTTACTGTGAGACTGAACATTTAAATAGCCTGCATAGGTCCAATTTGTTGATACCCAGCACCTCGGTTCTTGAAATCGTAGCATTAATCTAACTTTTAATAGTAGGTCCTATTGGAGGTCTTTTTTTTTTTAATTGGTATTTTTGTGTGTTTGTTTTTTTGGGGTGGGGGCTTGTTTTAGTGAGACCTGTCTCACCATGTAGTTCAGGTTGGCCTTGAATTTAGGGTGATTCTCCTGCCTCACCTTCCCAGTGCTAGGATTATAAGTGTGTGCCAGAACTTGTCTGGCTTCATATTAGTATTTTAAAACATAAAAATTTGAGAAAACTACAGAGCTGAACTACATCTATGCATTTTACCCTTCATTGCATCTAGAGGGCTAACGAGGTTAAAAGGGAAACACGGGGCTGCAGATTTAGTTCAGTGGTTCTGACGCCTGCCTTGCAAGCACAGGGTCCCTTGTTCAATCCCTGGTAACCACATACAGCAATGCCGGGGCCCATCACTCACACCCAGCAGCAATCAGTACCACATACCACAGTGCCGGGCATGGTGGCTCACGCCTGTCATCCCAGCACTCAGGAAGCAGAGGCAGAAAAATTGCTGTGAGTTTGAGGCTGAGCTCAGGACCAGCCTGAACTACAAAGTGCGACCCTGTCTCAAAAAAAGAAGAGAAGCACAGGGTAGTAGAGGGGTGAGAATTGCAAGCAGGCAAGAGGCCCATGATGCCATTTATGGGTACTAGTGGACCTTCCCTTTATCACTGAGGCATTTTGCCTTGCCTGCCTCTTCAGTACCTACTTAATATCATGGAGGTCCTCCTTTCTACCTAGAAGTCGCATTAGTCAGGGACATAGAAGTGACAGCTTACTTTATAGTTGTTCACGTTCTCACCACAAAAGTGCGCTTACAGAAGCCATAACTTCAGAAGCAAAATCACTTCAAACTATAAGCAAAATCACTTATGATTCTGTGGCCCTTCTGTGAGTTTTCTGCTAGTAGGATTCAGTTTGCTGACGTTCCCTGCTCTCTTCGCTGCCCTCAGATACAGATGTACTGCTCATTCTTCCTTTAAGCCAAAAGGCATAGCAGAGTCCCACCAGAACCAGATAAACTGGTAGAGCACGCAACACAAAGAAAGAGGGGTCCATAGAGAAGGGATCCCGGATGTCTGTTCTTGAGAGGGTGGCGTTAATCCATTCTTGGTAGTAGGTCACGTTGGTGTAGATCCCAGGAAGAGTCCCACATTTCACAGGCCCTCGGCTTACCAGTCCTATCAGGGTCCAGACATCATCTGTGAGACATGCCAGAGGCCCTCCAGAGTCACCCTGAGGAAGAGATGAAGGTCATTAGTATAGTGGAAGAGGACAGGAGGAGAGAATAGTCACAGGGTGGAATTCAGAACTGGGCCCTGACACTTACGGGGCTGCAGAACTCTGGGGAGCTGGACTTGCCACTGTTTTAGATAAATAGTATAGGGATTGTAGAGTCCCAGAATTTGGATTTGGCAGGGACTTCAGCAGAACACGTTAGTAAGTTCAGAGTATTCACCTGATGTGTGATAAAGCAAGTAACAACATTAATGTCCTAACTTTCACTTAGCAAGTTTTTCTTTCACAAAATTAATCTAGTTCAATGAACTACTTTTATTTTTGTTTTTCAGTTTTGCTTTTATTCTTCTGTTAAAATAACTATTTCTCATGTGAAATGATAGCATAGTAGTTAGTACTACGTCTCTTAATCTTGCTTGTTTTGGGGTAACAGATTTTAACTATGACTCAAATACCATACAACTGAACTATCCAAAGTGCACTTGTTTTTAATACATTTACAAAGTTTATGGAGCCAATATTCCCCCCCGCCAACCCTTTCTGGTGGTCTTTTGGAACTGCCTTCTTAAACTTAGCATATTTTTTTCAAGGTTTATGCCTACAACAACATACAGCAGTGCCCCACTTCATTTTATGGTTGAGTAATTACATTGATATACCAAGTTTTGTTTGTCCATTCATTAGCTGGTGGATATTTTGATTTTTTCCACTTTGCAGCTATTAATAAATAAGGCTACTGTATGTATACATTTATGTAATAGACTTTATGTCGGCTATTATAATTTCTCTTGAGTATGTATCCAGAAGTGCTCTTTCTGACATGATAACTCAGTGTTTAACCTTTTGAGGCATACCAGTTCTCCAAAGAAGGCGCACTGTTTTATCCACAAACAGTGGTCCGTGAAAGTGCTACACCCTTGCCCATTCTGTCTTGACCATTGCTGTCCTGGTAGATGTGAAGTATCGCATTGGAGTTTAGAGTTCCATTTTCCTGATGGCTACTAGTAGTATGTTTTGGTGTGTTTATTGAGTGTTGATGAATCTTTTAAGAAATATCATTCAGATTCCCTGCTGTTTAAAAACTTGTGTTGCCGGGGCCGGGGAGTTAGCTCAGTGGTTCCGGCGCCTGTCTTGCAAGCGCAAGGACCCGGGTTCGATTCCCCGGTAACCACATAACAATACTGGGTGTGGAGACTCACACCCAGCAGCAACCAGTACCACATACCACAGTGCCGGGCGTGGTGGCTCACGCCTGTAATCCCAACACTCGGGAGGCAGAGGCAGGAGGATTGTGATGTGAGTTTGAGGCTGAGCTCAGGGCCAGCCTGAACCACAAAGCGAGACCCTGTCTCCAAAAAACCTAAAAAAACAAAAAAAACCCCCAAAAAACCCAAAACTTGTGTTGCCTTTTTTGTGGAGATGCAGATATTTTTTATATATTGTTAAATATGTGATTAGAAGTGTGACTTTCAAAAAAATGTTTTCTACCATTTCATAGGCTAATGTTTTACCCCCTTCTTTACTGTCCACTGAAACACAAAAACTCTGAATTTTGTGAGATGCTTGCTTATGCGTTTT
>PVIR01046384.1:0-10287 GCA_004026965.1 Petromus typicus
TGCTACCTTGCATTATTTTACCAGATAATATTTTATGGTGTGCCAGACAAACAAGTTTATCAAACTAGATATGCTGCATTCCTATACTTCCCCAAAGGACCCAATTAAGTCACTTGGAAGCAGTTTTGTCATTGCACATCTTGTTTTTAAGATTTGACAGATGAACCTAGAGAAATGCTCAGAATAGAGGTTATTAATTGTCATCACTAAGTACTCTTTTCTTTTCCATGTATTATGTAGCTTTTCAAAAGGGAAAGAAATATTCAGGATTCTGTGTGGGAATCAAGAAGTATTTCCTCTTACTCTTCCAGAAATTCTCTTTCCAGTCTTAGGCTACTTCTTCCCAGATACATACCGTGCAGTAAATATTAATAATGTTTACAACAATATTTTAACAAATTGCAAAGCTTTAGCAGTGTAACATTTATAATGCCCCAAATGCAACTCAATTCAACATTTAGAAAACAAAAAATAGTTATCAAATGTCAGTAAAAAGTAATTGGCAGATGATCCCTCAGACATAACCCACATGTTGAGATTACTAAATGAAGAGTTAAAGCAACTATTGTAATTAAGTTCCATGAGCCAAAGAAAAATATTTACATAATGAAGTAAAAATTGAAAAAGCATAGAGAAATGGGAAGTATAATAAAAGCAATGGAATTTTTTAAACTGAAAGAAATTTTTAAAGTTGCCAAGAGATTTATAGAATGAAGATGTCACAAAATTTGCACAAGATTATAGATCAAAAGAAATTGTTCTCTCTGAAAAATAAAGAGGAAAAAAGATTGTTTAAGTAAAGTACAACAAGATTCAGTGTGACAATAACAAAAGGGTAATTTAAATTTCGGAATGTTAGGAAATAGATGAGTTGAAAAATATTTGAAGAATGTTCTAAATTTTTCTCCAGTTAAGTAAAGCTATGTCAGTTCAAGAAATTCAAAGCAAATGAAACTTAAATTGTTGAAAACTAAATGCAATAGTCTGGACCACAGGGTCCCTCAAAGCCTCTTGCGTTCACAAAGGCTGTTAGGAGGTAGTGAGTCATGGGCCAAGTCGGACATGTTGTTGGGGGCTGGGCACTGGTCAGAAGAGGCAGATCCCTGAGCTCATGGTCTGAAGGGAAGATCTCCCTTCTCTCCTCTTCTGGGATCTTACTACCATTCCCCTCCTGCCTTGGAGCCAGCCAACCATGGACTGAAAATGCGAGACAAAATAAACTTACTTTCTGGTAAGTTGTGGATATCAAGAGTCATGCCTCAGTGGTGAGAAGAGCAACTCCTAATTTTTTTTTTTTTTTTTTTAGGTTTTTTGAGACAGGGCCTCGCTTTGTGGTTCAGGCTGGCCCCGAGCTCAGCCTCCAACTCACATCACAGCAATCCTCCTGCCTCTGCCTCCCGAGTGCTGGGATTACAGGCGTGAGCCACCACGCCCGGCAAACTCCTAAAATTTTTAGTGCTCAAAGTGAGAGAGCAGCCATGAACGTATCCGACAATGTGACAGAACTTTCAGAATAGCCTTTCAGGAAGAGACTGGGAAAGCTTGAAAATGTCATCGAATGCCGTAAGCGGCACTGGAAGTGTGTTTCTGTTTCTACAGAAGTAGAGAATCCTGATAAAAACGCTGATGGTAAAGATGAAGCTCAGGAGGTTTCAGTCAAGATTAAGGTCTTCACTGGTAGACTTGAGACAATATGTTTTACCCTCTAAGGCAGGAAATTTTTTACCTTTTTTTCATGCCCTGAGGCATTGTGGGAGACTAAGATGAAGAGCAGCAGATTAATTTATCTGGCAAAGAAAATTTCAAAACCACTCAGTGTTGAGGTTGTAGTGTGAGTACTACTGGTAGTTTTTACCCATATCTAACTTGACAACCAGGATCAAAATACACAGCTGGAATTTTTGAAAAATTTTCCTCACAGCCAGAAATAAAGCTCATCAAAATCTGAGACCTAGAAAACGGGGGCCTAGAAAACTGGGGCCTGTAAATGTTTACTCAAAAAGAGACTGGTTATTGAAAACATAGCATTAAAAAGGTACCGTCTGCTTCAAGTCAGGACAGGAGGGAAGATGCCAGAAGCAGCGTTCATCCTCCAGGCTCTGCCCACCGAATCCTTCTGGCCTTAAATTCATCCAGCCATGACTTAAAAACATGTACTTAAATAAACCACTGCTCCTTTAACATGTGGATATTGAGTATCATTTCTCAATGATGGAAAAAAATGTAAAACACAAAGGTGAAGAAAAATCTTCAAAACAACAGACAATAAGAAACAAAAGAACACAGAAGAATAAAGATGTTGTAGCCAGAAGTATGAAGGCTGGCAGACAGGAAGAACACCTGTAAAGTCCTGAGAGAGCAAACTGGCCAGCACAGAATTACACATAGAATGAAAATGTCCCTTAAGAATGAAAGTGAAATAAAGATATTTACAGTTAAAAAATAAAATAAAAACTAAGAAAATGCATTTTCACCAGACATACTTTAAAAATGCTAAGTCAAGGTAAAGCAAATGGTGCTGGGGATATAACAACAACCAAAATATCATCAGATTTATTCACTGTTAATAAGTGATACCTCAAGAAACCTAGTATTTAAAATATTTAAAAGAGAAACAACTTAGTTAACATGGTACAAAGTAGGAAAAATGGCAAAAATTAGAAGGAGGAGGTATGACTATGGCATCTTTGTTGTACCAAAATAAGCCAAGGATTAACATCACCTTTTCATTTATTGCTTCTCAAAGCAAATTTATTTTTTTTCTTACTATAATAAGAAGAAAGATGTGGTCTGAGTTAATGTTGATATTCTAACTGGACTATGGAGGCAGTAAAACCTATTGTAGAGATGTCTTCAGTCCCTTTAAAATTTAGCGCTTGTATAGTATTACAGGAAAGATGTGTGTTTTCTCACTCCCAAACAAGTTGTAATTCTTAAGCAAGAATATCGAAGGTGGAAGTAGAATTAAATGTCACAAATTCACTGGAAGATCTAACCAAAAGCCTTTCAGTTTATGATGATCAAAACTTCAGAAAACAGGGGCCGGGGAGTTAGCTCAGTGGTTCCGGCGCCTGTCTTGCAAGCGCAAGGACCCGGGTTCGATTCCCTGGTAACCACATACAATACTGGGCGTGGAGATCCACACCCAGCAGCAACCAGTACCACATAGCGCAGTGCCGGGCGTGGTGGCTCACGCCTGTAATCCCAGCACTCGGGAGGCAGAGGCAGGAGGATTGCTGTGATGTGAGTTGGAGGCTGAGCTCAGGGCCAGCCTAAACCACAAAGCGAGACCCTGTCTCAAAAAACCTAAAAAAAAAAAAAAAAAAAAAAAAAAAAAAAAAAAAAAAAAAAAAAAAAAAAAAAAAAAAAAAAAAAAAAAAAAAAAGGCCTAGAAAATTAACTTACATGAACATGAAAGAGAAAAAAATAAAAAATGAGGAATCAAAACGCAATGAAATTCAAGAACATTTATTGAAGACATTAAGCAACAAAGTTAGTGAAATTAGACTGTTTTTTTCTTGCTATTCAAATGGCCATTTCATTAAAAAGCAAATACTAGAAGCTTAACATATCAGAAATTCTGCTTGAAATCACACTAGGTGCTATTTCCAAATGAAACTGTAGAACATTTTAGAACATGAATGAGTAATTCTATACATTTGATTCAGTGAGACATAAGTATTTGTACTCTTGTTTATTTGCAAATTCCAAACCTCTCCAATAAAAACTATGCTCTCCTGCAGCTGTGAATATACATTGCCCTGTGTTACTCATTGTTATGTGTATTTCCTTGCTTGAGTAAGCTCCTAGGCTAGCAAGGAGTATTCTTTATTTACCTTTGAGCTGTCGGTGTTTAGCATGGAAGAGAAACTCAATAAAGCACCGTTGGATATGTTGAGTTCCGAGCCCATCTGTGCTGCACAACCTACATAACTGGAGAGACCAGTGCTTAATGAACACAAGAGGTCCCTTGCTAGCAGGATAGTGACTGCAGAGGATAGTAACAACCCTGGGTCGTTTGCAGCCTGCGATGCTGTGCCACTGCTGATCCTCTTCCCAGGAAGTCCGCCCTCCTCTTGTGCTGTCCCCTGCCTGTGAGCATTCATTCCTGTCCTGAGTAGGAAGCAATTGAGAAATGGTCACATCTTTCCTGTAATGCTATTCCAGCGCTAAATTTTAAAGGGAATTAAGACATCTCTAAAACAGGTTTTACTGCCTCCATAGTCCAGTTAGAATATCAAAATTAACCCAGATGACATCTTTCTTCTTACTATAGTAACATAAAAAATAAAATTGCTTCAAGAAACAATAAATTAAAACATGATGTCGATTGCGTAGGATTTCAAAGAAAATTATAATGACAGGTTATTGGAAGGCAACAGTGTCTTGCCTGTTGCACAAGACAAACTAAGACAAAATGTGAATAGCAGAAGCAAAGGTGTCACAGTTGAAAAATGGACAGTTTCCCAAAGTAGGGCAGGTCTGTAAAATAGTGAAAAATACAATGGTAAAAATGTAGTACTACATGTTCAGGATTTATACTTGTTTAAGGAAAACTACTTTATTAAGCAGAATATTCAATGAGCTTAAAGTTTTTAATAATTTTAAATGTTTTCTACATTCAGAAACAGTATCCTATAATCAAGAATTTAGAATATTGAAAAGTCACTGATAATAAACACACTATTGATTCCTTGTTAATAGGTCCTCAGACTATTTCAGGATTGTAGTTACAAAATGTTTTTCCTTTAACCCTATGGGGCAGAGAGTTAATCATGCCCCATAGTTCATGCAAGTTATTAACCCTGGGCTATTTACAAAGGTCCCTTTTGCTCAACTCAAATGATTCTTTTTATATTCCTTTACCTCTACCCTTTTACATAATTCAATCTATGGACTCATTCTATTATATTCATTGTGCTTCATTTTGCTTCTGTGTTTTATAGAAGCAAAAATGTGATGTTTGTGTTGAATGGATACATTTGCGTAATGAATTTCAATCTATGAAAATATGCAGTTGGGGAGTTTTTGTGTACTTTCAAGTTTTTATCTTATTTCATGAAGCACTACATTTTAAAGTTCTACTTGTATTTTCTGCATGAACAGGACCCACTGTTTCAAGCCACTGCATAGTAATCCATAGTACACACCTACCTCGTTCTATTACTGACTGATGGTCATGGTAGGTTTGACTCCAACCACCACAAGTGATTCAGGAATGAACATCCTACAAGTCCTTCAGTGGATTTGTGGTGCTTTCCCTGAGATATCTGCAAAGGAAAAGAATAGTTTAAATACAAGGAAGAGAAAATTTTATCTTGCACAAGTCAGTGTACACTTTTTTGGATGACTGTCTTCCCAGTGCAATAAGTGTAAATTTCTGTGTCATTGTAACCCAGTCAAGTTGACATTACCGAGCTTTCTACTTATTCCCAGGAATATAGTTTAGCATTCTTTTGATTTGCATTTTCAGCACTACAAATGTATTTGAGAATTTCTTTGTTAACTCCTTAAGATTTCTTCATATAAACTGACTTCCAGATTGTGTGCCCATTTTTATTGCAATTTCTATTCTTTACACTTTCTCCTTTCCACCACTATGCTATCTATGTAGTATCTTTGTCTGTGCTGTCCTTTCTTAAATGGATCCTTATTTGTGATGAAAATGTAATCAATTTTCCTCTAGTGGTTTATACTTTAAAAATCAAAAAATTTCCCTGCTCCTAAATCATAAAATCTTTTCTTGAAATCTACTCCACTACTTTTGATGGTCATTTTTCACATAAACACAATTAACTTGTATTAATACATTTTAAATACTCAACATAAAAAGTCAATCTTCAAAATATGATCAATAAATTCTGTTTCATTGATTTTGCTACAGATTTAAAATGCTTTTCCAGCAAAAGTTCAATGCTAAAAGAAGTTGATTGATTAGATATGAGATTAAATAATATATCATTTTGTGATTCGTCTCTGAAAAACTGAGCAGAAAACAATGAATGGCAAATGTTATAAAAGGAAAATTTGTCAGTAAATATTTAAATAACAGTTTAAGCCATTTGTACAGTGACTGATGCCAAAAGCAAAGAAAGAGCTCTGTGCTGGGCATCAGGGCGAGGCTCCTGCACACTGATGCAGCCCGTATCCTGGGCACATGTCCTTCCTTGGTAAACTAGGTCATAGGTCTCTCACATGCCAAGATAGGGACACTGTCCATCTACCACCTAGGCCTGACATGAGAATCAACACAATGACTGCACATTTGTGCCTTCAAATTTTCTCTCATCTTAAAGAAACTGAGTTTTTAAATGTCCAGTCTTCTCTCCTTTATGTTTGCATGATGGTATCACATTTGTTGCCTTGGTCCCTGGTGAGGTGAGGGTGCTTATGTCCTTGTGGATGGAAGACCCAAGCAACAGTGAGTGAAACTCTGTAGGAGTTGAGGTGGATCATCCCCAGCAGTGTCTCACATCAGGCTTATCTTTGATAACCTTAGCAACCTCCTAGATCAGCTCTTTCAGGTGAAGCATGCGTCTCCTCCAAGGTTTTCCACAGTTGGAGACTATCTTTGTACACACTGGTTTATTCAGAGGACAGCTTTTTCTTTATTTGTAATTAATTAAGAGCACTTAATACATATTAAGTATGAAGTACATACTTTTATATTCTACTATTTTATAGATTTTACCTTTAAACAAATTGCATGTAAAAATATTGTATATGCTAGCAAAACATAAAGTCTTCACATCTCAATTTGAAATACTATTCCTAGGTCAGAGGAAAAGAAAAAGCATCTCTCAAAAGCAGGCCTCACTAGCAGCAGGACCACATTCACTCTCCCACGAGTTATTAAGAGTTCCTTAATATTAAGCTACAGAAAAATTATCGTCCAAATTACATCGCATATCATTTTGGCTCTGCTTTGAGGCCTTAGTGACATAGCTCTAGTGAGAGAGGTATCCATAGATTTCCCCTGTATCTAAGTAGGAAATTTTTGAGGATGACGGGCCCATTACCAATAAATAACTGCATTTGCACTCTAATTGTGTTTGGGAGGATGCGTTATAGCAATCTATTACTCTTCGGCACGCTTAGAGCCAGAATTACACTGCAATGAAATGACTGGAACAACAGTAAGGTGCTGTTTGATTTTCTAATTATGATTAAAGATCGCCTCCTGAGCCCAGCCTGGAAGCCTTCTCTTTTGAATCATCTGTAGCTCACGCAGCTTCCCATGCATTATACATTAAACCCATATGGCCGTCTGAGGAGCAGGGTCTCGAGAGGGACGTTTCATGCTGCTCTTTCCCTGCAGGAGTGAGAATGGTGGAAAACAAAGAGCAGACAGGACTAGCACTAGAGAGCTGGAAAAGAAAACAAGGTACAACTGGGTAAAGCTCAGAATTCACCTAACGGTATATTGAATTAATAAACACGTATATTTCTAAAGATCTCACGGAGAGGCTTTTTAATGCTCTTAGCATAACAATGATAGAAATTTGAGGTAATGATTTATAAATTAGCCATATTTGATCATTGCATAGTGTATCAAATACACATGTATCAAAGCATCAACATCGTATCATGCTCTGAAGCTATCTACAAATATTTGACAGTTAAAAATAATTCTAGTATGAGAAAATAAATATGTGAGTCCTAGAATTGTATGTTATATATTGTGAAATAGAAAATGCTCAAAGTAAAATAGGGTCAAGGGGGAAAAATAATGAGATTATAACAAAAAAGTAAGGAAACAAATTTTATGTACAGGAAGGCGGTAGGGTGGGTAGGGCTATGGGAAAAAATGAGAATTAAGTTGTGTCTTATACTGGTACAAATCCCCATTATGGAGTGCAATCATGATGCGTGTATGCAATGTACCATTAAAGATTTTTTTAAAATACAAGATGGAAGCTGCTTGCAGCAGACATTTGGTGTTTAAGGTTTTGTTGTTGTTGTTGTTGTTGTTGTTTTTATACATAAGCTGGGGAAAATCCTGAGTAAGGCTCCTCTCTGCTCCGTTAGTTTTGAAGAAGTAGCACTATCTTACTATTTGCTACAGGGAGACAAAGCTGGAGCTATTTGGTAATGGATAAAAATGAGGCTCAACTTTCATGAGTCCTATTTAAGACTGACATTTGAAGGGCAGAAGGTAGTGTAGTATATCCAAAAATATTTTACAAATTTGATCCATTGTATATAATTTAATTCAAAAAAGTATACAAATTCTCCAATTTGCTCCAAATTGCCCTCACCTCCTCTGAGCACAGATAAGAGAGTATAAATTCCCCAGAAATTTGCAACAGAAATAATTCCTCCAGCCACTCTCAACTGAGTAAGCCATCACTACTTTAATTTATGCAAATCCTGAAAATTGCATATATTTATTAGCTGCATCTATTGTTATTCGTCTGCCTAGAACTGGTTATAGGATTCAAATTGAGCAGTCACTAAAAATTACCTAACGATGTCAAATAAGAATTGAGTGCTGACCATGTGCCAAGGATAAAGTAAATGTTAAACTCATGATTTTACTCGTTTATCATAACATTTCCATCAGATATATATTCACATTATTTATATTACTGCTAGTATATGACTTAGATCTATACATTACATGTTATTATTTAGACATTAAAAACATAAAAGCAAATTTTACTTTTTGTTCATGAAATTGTATATATATTGTCAGATGTAATTTCAATTCACTTTGCATAATCATCTTACCTACAAAAATGTGAACAGTCTTCAAACATGAGCAATCATTTTCTTGATGTTTCTTTTCTTAGAAAGAATAACAAAGCAATGTAAGCAGCTACCACCAACACAAAACAACGAGTTGCAATATTAGTAGTATTTCAACAAATGGACTCTTAGACATCATTCCATTCACATTTTCATTATTAAATCCTTCTTATAAATTACATTACACTGTTCTTGAAATAAGCATGTTAATTTTCTAATTAAATATTTATCATTTAAAATATCATTTAAGGCATTGGATATGAGTTCATAGCACAGGGCAAATAGAAGAGAAGCACACAGATAGCGCTGAATAAATTCCCCATATTTTTTTGGAGAAGGAGCAGGGCTCCAAGGAGGCATTACATTTTACTGATCCCATAACGGTGGTGTTTTTCTCTTTACGACTCTGGCTTTTTGCCTGCACTCCTATGTAACCAGGAAGCTAAGTGAGCTCCAGGAGTTATTTTGTCACTCTGGCTTTCATCACTGACAAACAAGTCCCCCCTCAAGGCCCATCTCTGACTCAGCTCATGCCTAGAGCCACATGTATTCTGTGTAGTAAGGATGGCATACACATCTTCTCCCCAAAGTGGCCAAGAATATGAATTTCTGTGAGTGAATGAAAGCTTAAAACCAGCTCAAGTATCCTAACTACTTTTCCTTTTGAAGTAATATAATCAGAAATTATTTTGTTTGCTTTAAAGCAAATGAACCTTGAAAATTCTCACTCAATTACAAATTTTTAAAAATTTAAAAGAGGCATATATTTTAAATATCCTTGTGCTTCATTTTTAAAATTAGGAAACAGAAACTTAAAAGTATCAATAAGTGTAATTATATGTTGTGTTGTTTCTGCTACTACAATGATTCTAATCAACAAAAACATCATTTCCTTTTGTAATACTCCATATTCTTATTAGTGATTCCTACAAAGTCTGGTAGCTAGCTACAAAAATTGTTAGATGATGATGAATATATGGATGAACAAGAGAAAGAATAAATGTACAAAACGATAGAAGAGAGAACAATAGTTTGGCAAAAGGAATATTGACATTAGAGGTAAATATTTTGATATTTTGTGAACAGCAGAACCAGAGCTGACTCAAAACTCTGTTCAATATATTTTCCACTTTTCCACACTTATATTGTAAACATACCGACAAACAGTAGGTACAGAGAGAGAACTACTGACAGGAAACATACACACAGAGAGAGAATCAGTCCCACACACGTGGGAGAAGACAGAGAGAGCCACATACATGTAATAGGACAGAATAGAAAGGTTAAATTTACAAAAAGATGCTATGACCGAATACCTCCACCTTGTGATGTTTTATGTAATTAACCTAAAGTCTTTTGAAGTTTGCTGTGTTTTCACAACATTTTACATCATTGTGCAACAGTTAGTATATGTTGTGTACTTGGACTTCAAGTCCATTAGTTAAATGAATTTTGGTGCCAGTAGGATAACCTGTACCTTCTTGCCTTCGCTACTTCCTCTCTCAAAGATCTACCCACTAGTTCTCAGTGTATATAAGT
>PVIR01046385.1:0-10271 GCA_004026965.1 Petromus typicus
TGAATGTTTATATAACAGCAAATTTAACTGTGAATGAATTTCTAGAACATCCCATCATAAATATAATTTACTGGATATCAAGTGAATACAAGTTTGAATAATTATGTTATGATCTAACTAGGATAATAATATTAATATTTCTAGATGTCAGATTTATGTGACTGAATAATGTGTTCTCCATTTTTAGTGTAGTATATATCATTTAAAAATGTCTTTCTAACAATAACAAAATATGATAGATTCAGTCCGCCCTTATACTATTTACTAGATGTCTCTAAGGCATAGTTTAAAGATGTGCTGTTTGCAATAGATGCATAAATGATTTGTTTACATTACTCTATATAAATGATTTGTTTTCTTAATGTCTTTGAAATTATTTGAAATATTATGGTTGATGATCTTGTTGTCATAGAATTACTACAATAAACAAGATCTGCATCCAATTTAATCTTATAATTCTCTGAAACCAAATGCAGGTATTTTTATCTCCAATATTTTATACCTTAGTAGCACTTATATCAACTTCATATTAATCTATCACATTTATGTTACTTCAGTACTCCCTTATTAAAATAGTTTCTGAAAAATAATGGAGCACTGGTAACTTTCAGTAGTACATCTATAAGAAATATCTGTGCATAATCTTCAAAGATGTAATAGGATTTTGATACATTTGCATAACATTCATTAATTTTAAAACTTGCAATATTATAAATAAAATGGTGCATTCATTCTCTCTTGAAATACTGTTTGGATATTTATGGTTATACTATGGATAGGTAATATAAATTTTTATATAAGCATATATAATAGTTTGATATTTTATTATACAAGAATAAATTCATCTACATATATAAGTTTTGAAATACATGGGCTTTTATGATATTCTGTGTTTCAGTCTGCACTGTGGTTATGTATGTTGACAGAGTTTATATAAGTCAGCCATTGGTTTAATTCTTTTCATAAATTTATCTGAGAGACAATGCTTCCACCTCACACTTATAGACATGCTCTTAATCTTATAGCACATATCCTTTCACATTTATAAGTGTTATTAGTTTTCTGTCATTGTATATAGAACTGCCAAAGCAAGCTGTTTGGAATGATGAGTGTTGGTTTCTTCAGATAAATGGCAGTGAGAGAAGAACCAATGTTAGTCTCGCTTCTTCAGCTGGCTGTGGGTCCCTCTTCGATCATAGTCCTCTCAGGGACTGCTGGGGGATGCATCTTCTGTCCAGTGCTCCTGTGTAGCTGTTGTCAGATTCTGATATCTGACGGGACTCTGAAGGTCCAGCTTCCTCGGTGACAGTTGCTTCAACTCCAGCCTCAGCTGGTTTTTTTTTTTTTTTTTACTTTTTTAAAAATTTTATTATCTTTATTGGTACATTAAATATACACATCATGATTGCACTCCATAATGGGGATTTGCACCAGTATAAGACACAACTTAATTCTCATTTTTTTCCCATAGCCCTACCCACCCTACCACCCCCCCATATACATAAAATTTGTTTCCCTACTTTTTTGTTACAATCTCAACCTTTTCACCCTTCACCCTATTTACATTGAGCATTTCCTATTTCACAATATATAACATACAATGCTAGGACTCATTTACATCTTTATTTTCTCATACCAGAGAAAAGATGTGATATGTACCTATCTGTGCCCTATTTATTTCACTTATGAGGATATCCTCAAGGTATGTCCATTTAAGTAGAAATGCTTCAAACTTATCATTTTTATGGCAGAGTAATACTCCATTCTGTAGAAGAACCACAGCTTTTTGATCCAGTCTCCAGTTGATGGACATTTGGGTTGTTTCCAAGATGTTGCAATCACAAATTGGGCTGCTATAAACATGGGTGCACATATGTCACTGTGATATGAGTCTTTTAATTCTTGTGTGTGTATACCTAGCCTCAGCTGTTTTTAAAGAGAAGTTTCTTTTTACACTGGTCAGTTATTAAGTACCATTTAAAAGATAGTGTCACATTTGAATCTTTCTAATTCCCATATGAAAAGTAATTTCATTTTCTGCCTATGTAAATTAAATGGGTTAATGGTTTCATAGAAAATTAAGTATTTATTTAACAGACCCTTAAGTGTCAATATGATTTATCGTTTTGTCACATGATTATTCAGTTTGTGCTATGAATTATAAGTGAACATTGGTCTACTTACAAAAAGTTAGATGTTTTAAAATTTTTGATCTGGATTCTGGATTTTAATATGGCATCTTAAGCATAAGAATGTTATGAAACAATGATGAATGGATACTGAATCTAGATCTTGAAAGGATTTGTAGTTTCTGGACATGCTTTGGCATACTCTTGGCATTAGATCTTCCTGGAGAAAAGTAGAGAGTAGGCTTTCTGATAGTGAAAGGTTACACACAGAGACAAAATCCAGGTAACCACTGCATATGAGTGAGTCCTCTCCAAATAATGTAGTCACAAACTAGGAAAAGAAGGAAAGAAAGAAGAAAAGAAAGAAAGAAAGAAATGGGAGAGGGAAAGAAGAGAAGAGAAGAAGGAAAGATAAAGAGAAGGAAAAAAGGAAGAAACATACATATATATGTATGTTGCTTTCTCTTATGACCTCTTCCTTCTCTCTACCTCTCCAATGTGTTCTCCATTTTCATTATTAGCGTCATTATTTTCTTTACTTCTTTACGTGTAACTGTGCATATTTGGTAATTACATGAAATATCTTAAATCTTTTTTTTATTTTAAAACTATTATACTTATTTATAAAACAATGGCTTTCTTTTGTTTTTGGATGACTACTCATCAGTGTAACTTTCAATCTAGGCCAACACTGAAGCTTTCAAGCTTATGAAACATTTGCCAGGGAGTCAGGGACTTTATGTTTTCTTTTATTATATTCATGAAAATGTATCTATTTTTTAACTGAAATAGCTCTTGTGTAAACTAACTTCTAGTTTATTGAATGCTTTGAAAAGAACTTAATATCAACTTACAAAATGTGATTTAATTCTTCTTTTTTTTTTTCAGCTCTTCATGCACATCAATATACACATGCAGGCTCTTAAACACAAAAAGCACAACTCAATGTAAATATGTAAGTAGGCTTACATGTTACAAAATAAAAATATATAGAATGCCTCATTATCTGTTTTCTGTTTCATTGAATAACAAACTAATAAAGAAGGAATTATAATTTTATCCCACCATTTTTCACTTACTTTTTAATAATTAATAGGTTACTATAAATTTTAGTGGAATGACAGCAGAAAAAAATGAAAACTTAATGGCAGTAATTATAAAAAATGCAAACAATTGACAGATTCTATTAGTCTGTTTTCTGTTGCAGGGACCCCATGCTTGACACATACAATGTACAAGAGAGAAGCTTTAATATGCTTCAGCATTTCAGTGGCTTCCAGTCAGATCGAGGAGCCTAAAGGCCCAGGACACCAGGGCAGAAGGATCAGGCCAAGGAGAGCTTCTCGTACGATGACACTCTGGCATCACAGGGTCCACAAAACCCCAGAGAGAGGCAGCCTGGGGCAGCACAGACCAGAATAAAGCCATGTTTTGGAAGCACTTTCTTCATGTGACATTACCTCTGATTGTCACACTCAGCTATAATCTCATTGAGAGGATGGTCCACTGTGGGAAAATAATTCATTTATCATTATCAAATCAAGATGCTGGAATAATGCTAATAAATTTGTATTTATGAGAAACTGAAGGTGTAAATGAGTTCAAAATGTATGATAGGTTTTGTGAAATAGGAAAAAAATGATCAAAAGATAAAGTGAAAAGGGGGACTAGGAGTAACTAAAGAAAGGAAAGAAAAAAACCGATGGGAACAAGAAGGAAACAAAATTGATGTTGGTAGGAGGTGACAGGGTATAGGGAAGGAAGGAGAATGGGAAAAATGAGAATCAAGATGTGTCACATACTGGTACAAACCCTCAAAAGTGAATGTGATCATAATGTATATATAAAATGTACCAATGAAATGAATTACAAAAAAGAAATGTAAAATGAGATTTCTGACAGAATACAGAGAAATGCATTACTCATGAGATTAATTCTTGAAAAAATATTTCATGGTACTCTCACACATGAGAAAAATCTGTAGAAACACATTATAATTAAATAAAACTATATATGTTAGTCTGATTGAATAAAATATTTATAAAAAATCAGCCTATAATTATCATAACATATACATATGTCATTATTAAAAATATATATCTAGTAGATTAAATTTTTAGACCTGTGATATACACTATGAATATAACAAAAATATTATAGCAATTAAATTAAAATATAATATTGGTTGAATAAGCCTATGACAATAATGCTATGTTGCTTTAATTTTTTAAATTTCATGATTGCTATTTTAAAGAGGTCATTCATAAATTTCTCTACTTTTCACTTGGGACTTATGATTTTCTATGTTTAACAAAAGTCAACAGAATATATATTTGTGATAATATAAAATCTTCAGGTTATACTTTGTTTATCTCTTTAACTGTCACATTCTCCCTAAAATATTATAGAAGCTTTCAAAGTTGCAAAGAGTTGAATATTAATGTGTGAAAGAATAAATTTGCAAACATCCTGGATTATTATATACTTGCCATTAGTAATGGTTTTCAAGCTCCTTGTCAAACATTAAAAAAACTGCAAAGTTTAACCAGATTTTCCAATTAAATACATATTTTAGAGCACAGCAACTTCTCCAGAGATTTAGGATTATCAGCAACACTAAAAATGTCTTAAAAATAATATGATAATGTCCATATATTCAATAGAAATATTTCATAAAATCTATTTGTCATGATAATTCAGTAGAATTAAAATATAATTTCTTACTCTGATAAATATCATCATATTTAATGAACAGAATCTTTCAGATTTTTTAAATTAAGAAAAAAGCAATGTATTCAAGCATTTTTGTAATGATGGTCATTAAACTTCAAATTGTCTTGCTACAATTCAAAAATTGATAGTAGCTCATTAATTTTGAAAATTACTTTAACATTTTCAAGATACAATTATAACTTCCTGATCATCAGCTTCCAATTCAACAAAATTAGAGTATGTGAAGGTAGTGAATATTTACCTTTTTAATATGCATTTTCCAACTGCTTTCCTACATTGGAAGTACTGAAAATCCTAGCTAATTCACAGATCATGTAACCATCTATGTTTACAGAAACTTGGGAACTAGCTGTTATTATAGTGATTTGTTAAGGCTTCTACAAGAGGTAATTCAGCCAAAGCCTTGTGTATTCACGATGTGGGTCAGGCAGTGACAGAATCTGGGTTCAGATCTGAATATGCAGTGCGAAGCTGGGTCCTGTCAGAAGTGGTGGCTCCCTGGGGGTGTGTCCTGAAGAGTTGACTGCATTCTTCTCCTTCTGCTTTCCAGTCACCATGATGTGAGCAACCGTTCTCTGTCAAAATTTCACCAACTGCTTCCTTCCTCAGTCATCCAACCATGCAAGGGCTGCAACTTTTGAAATTTTGAGTCATGATGCAACTATCTGTTGTGTTAGGGGTGTTGGATATTTTTGTTCCAGACATGAAAGTGACTCAGACATAAAGTTGCACAATACTCCCCCAATCTGAACAAGTTAATTGTTTAGTTTATACAGGCAAAAGAGATTATTACAACAATATATATGGAGAATCAAAAGATCCAGTACTATACCCAAAACAGTTATAAAGGAGAAGAAGGTTGAAAGATAAACCACTCAAATACAAAATGTATATAAAGCTAGAGGAATTGTGATTACATAGTATTGATGAAAAAATGGAAAAATAAGTCATTGAAACAAAATGGTGCCCCAAAATATAAATCGTTACACATAAACGCTGAACTGGTTTTACAAAAGGAAGAAGAGCAATATGGTACATTATATTTCAATAAGTGGTCCTGGACAAACCACACTTTCATAAGCAAAATGTGAGTTTAGACCCAGATTTTGGATAAAATTAACACAAACAGAATCATGTTCTAAAATATTCTTTATAAAATTCCTAGAGAAAAGCATAAGTACATCTAGATGACCTTAGATGAGTACGTTCATGTGAGTTGTAGGTAGAAAACCAGTCATAATACATGAAGTAAATAATTGATAAACTAAACCTCATTAAAATTAAAACTTTCTGTTCTGCCAAAGATAAAGAGAATGAGAAAACATGCTACAGACTGGAAACTTGGAAAAAAATATGTATGATAAGGATCTGTCATCAAAACAGTGCAAAGCCCTCTGAAGTACCAACAAGAACAGAAATAACCCAATTAGGAGGGGAAATTGACAGCTCATGAAAGAAAATGTGCAGATAATACTCATAAATGTGAAAAAATATATTCACCTCCTATGTCATCAGGGAAGTGTATATTAAAATTAAAATATTAGATTCCATTGTCCAGCTATTAGAATGGACAGTTGCATAACCCTAACAACTCTAAATGCTTCCAGAGATATGAAGCAACAGTAATCGTAATTCTTATCCATTGCTGGTTAGAGTGGAAATAGATGCAGCCATTTTATATGACAGCTTGGCAAAGTCATACAACTAAACACATTCTGACTCTAAGAAATCTAGCAATCATTTTCCTTTGTGGCTACCCAAAAGCAATAAAAAACATTTCCATGCCAATATTTACATTTGGCTATTTATGATACAAAGTTGGAAGCAATAGAGATGTCTTTGATCAGGGAGCAAATACTGATATTAGACAACTTTCTCATTGTTTCTATGTAATTCCTGATTTTAAGGGAAGGAAGATTTAGTTCATCTCACAGTTTCTGTGGAACAGTCTGTTGTTAGAAGGCTCTAAGGCAGAAGCATGACAGTGTAAAGATATGTGGAGCAAGATTATTTATTTCATGTTTTAAGACAGATAAGGGGAATATCTAGAGAAGAAGGGGCAAAAAACATATATAGTACCCACATTTACCCTCCATGACTCACCCAGACACACCCAGAAGTGGGCTTCACTACCCTTCTAGGAAGATCTCAATCTGAGCAGTTTGGTAATTACATTCGATAGTCACAACACCAAAACTGTTGGCATATCCACACAATGGACTATTATTCAACACTAACAAAGTAATTAGTCCTCAAGCTTTAACACCATGAAGAAAACTAAAGTGCATATTATGTAGTAAAATCAATGAACTAAAAATTTCAGCTACTTGAGGATTCCTGTCATGTGTCATCTGGAAAAGGAGAAACTATGGAGCTAGGAAAGTGGTGGGGGACAGTCAGAGGTCAGTGGTAAGAGGAGGAAGTGAAAGCAGAATAAGGATAAATTAAAGGATGTTATATGCTGCATGATTCTAATAAAAGCATATGCATGTCATTATTTTTTTTTCATTTCCACATAATGCATATATTGAAAGTTAATCCAGATTTAACTTATAGATCTTGGGTAATTATAATGCTAGGGTGTAAACTCAATTGTTACAGATATACCATCTGACAAAGGACATTTTTTAATAGTGGGAGCTACACTTGTGTAAGTTCTTTATATGATATTTTTATATCTTTGTCTTAGTTTATCTGTAAACCTAAAAGTGCTCTTTTCCGCTGAAGTCCTTCAGAATAAAAAAGACAGTGATCAATATTTAATTTGCATGTTCAGTGATACTTTTATAAAGATTTAAGACATTTAAAATAGAGTAGTCTTTAACTCATATGCACTTAAAGTGTATTATTTGAAATGATTTCTATAGTCATTGATGTGCATAAATAGCAATTATACAATATGAACAGCTCCTCCATTCATTAATTTTGCTGCAAGTCATTCTTCTGTGATCTTGAGAAATGAACTGTATTGGGAGCTTAATGTTACTGATTTTGAGGTCCTTGTAAATAGTTTTTCCAGGTGATAATTTCAGCATCTATTACAGAAGTCAGAAGCCCTAACTAGCTTTTTCCCAGTAGACATTCTACTGTGCTATCTGGCTCTTTTCCAGTCAAAGTCCCTGGATTAGAACAAGTATTTTTAATGAATGCAATTGCTAGATTTTCTAAAGTATGTGATATGTTTGTATGAATTATAAGTAGAAAATTCAACAACACACAGAACATCTGTCTATTTTCTTAGGAAAAAAGTTTATAAGACATCTAAATTGGCAGACTGATTTTTTAAAAGAAGAAACACCCACCAACCAGATTCTCATAGAGCAGTCAGAATGAATTTATTGAAAATGAATTTTCCATAACTAAAATAACTTCCAATAGATTCAACTATATTAAATTTATGATCAAAATATCACACAAGCTTATTCTACCACAAAAAGTGATTTTAAAATATTTTTCTAATCTGTTTCAAGTTTTTTGAGTGTGAATTTAGAAAAAAGAGGAGGAAATATTTGCTGTCACTTAAGAATGAATTAAAATCATTCCTGTCATCCCTGTTCTTTCCAATATGATAACAGTAAGTATAATAAAAGTTAAACATTCCTATCAGACTTCATGGTTACTGTGTACGTACTTTATTCCATAAATCCTTTATGGAAGGTAAATATTCTAACAGCTATTTTCATTTTATAGATGAACAAATTAAAGGACTGACATATTACTCATAGAGTCACATTGGAAAAGGGGAAGTTATACTGTGAGTGATCCATCCTGCAGAAACTGACGATGAAAAACACAGATTGTAAACCAGGTTTTTGTAATCCCAGACAAAATGTATATCCCATGTCAGAATAAATCTCTCCCAAATAATTGGCAATATCATATGTACAATCAACCTGGTTTGAAATTAAAAAATCTAGACCATTGCTGATGCTGGACAATAGTGCATAACTACCATTGAAAATTTATTGAGTCTTGAATCAATAGTCATTTAAAAAGATATATGTCTGTGTTAGACAAATAAGTTTATAAATTAATTTCATGTGTTTTAAAATTTTCACTCAATTAATATATCTGTATTTAATACTATGAATAATAAACAGTTTATTTTTAAGGTTTGCAGGAATGCCATAGCCTTTTAAAGTACAGTGAATAATTCAAGTGAAATTATATTTGAGAAATTAAAAGTTTAACAAAGATTGATATTGTCATCTGTGAAAAGGTTAATTTTTTATGCAGAAAAACAGTTCCCTGGAGTTTTTCATGCAATTTGAGGCATTTAATCAAATGAGAAAATATAAAGTGTTAAGCAAATGGGAAAACTCATGGCAGCATTTCCCACCGAGGATGTACCCATGGTCCTATTGACAGAGTTAATGAGATTTGGATACTTGGGTATATAACTTCTTATGAGGGAAGAACTTGTCAGACCCCTAAAAGACTTCAATATACATTTTGTCACACTCAAATATTACAGTAGATATAAACTTTAAAAATCCTTCATTCTAAACCATTATTTATCTCTAAAAGTAGCTTAATTTTCAAAAGCGTGTTCTATGTTCACACATATCCACACACAGGTCTTCTTCCCACAGGCACATTATCATTTCAAGCGGGATTTCTCACATTCTAGTTGTAGTAAAGAGCATCACGTCAGTTATACTGAAAATGAATGAAGAAAGCGCCTTAGGGTCACAGGTATCTGGGACTGGAATGCAAAAGTGTGACTGTGGTAGTCCACTAATTGCTGTGCCGATGATTGGAACTCCACATTTTAATTTGGATGTTTAACACTTTTGAGAAAGATAATTATTAAATCAGAATCAATAAAATTGATTTGGTTGAGAAAATAAAACCTGAAAATTAATATTTGTCTTCTAAATATAAAATATCAATTGCTGCATGTTTGTAAAGAAATGAGATTAGAGAATACATAAACTCACAAACGGAATAAAGCCAAATCACAGAAAAGAATACATATCATTTTGTGAAGAATATGTATATATTTTCATAAATATACTTTAAAAACTTAGCAAATAGATGTTTTTGTAGTGAAACCTAAATTAGTAAAATTGATAAAAGTAACAATTTCAAATGTATTCAAAATGATTCACCATACAGAAAACCAAAAAACCTTGGGCATTAATTTTACAAAGTTGGTATAACACAGCAAGCAGCACACTACAGATAAATTTCTTTTGAATATATGCCAACTATAAATAAATTACTATAAGATCTAAACACACTGCAGTACTTAAAATAAATTAGGACATACATGGTTTATTCCAGGAATGTAGTGTAACATATCATTAGAAAATCTTAGCAGCATTATTTATTTTATATAATATCACAGAGATTTTTTTTTTTAGGTGTTTTTTTGTTTTTGTTTTTTTTTTTTTTTTGTTTTTTTTT
>PVIR01046386.1:0-10285 GCA_004026965.1 Petromus typicus
TAGTGAAAGCTCAGGCAGTGACTGGTGAGGGAGCAGGGAAGGTGCCTGGAGCCTGAGTCCTTTCCCGGGGAATCCACGGGGTGTGTTTGTTCTACATGGAGTGGGCTAGCATTATTTTCTTTAAAAGTCTGGAACAGGGTCTGAGTGTGGAGTTCGGGCTGGCCTGGAACTCATTATGGGTTTTATCTCAGTCAGATAAACGCCCTCTATGATACACCAACAGCCACTACAGATTAAATGGACAAAAACTGAAAGCTTTCACTCTAAAATCAGAAACAATGAGTATGCCCTTCTCACCACTTAATGTTACTCAGTATTGTTCTTGAAACATTAGCCTGAGCAATTAGACAAGAAAAAAAAAAAGACAGGAAGGAAACTATCACTATTTGCAGAGGACAGGATACTCCTCAAAGAAGATCCCAAAAATCCACCGAAGATTTTTAGATTTAATAACCAAATTCAGTAGTGCAGCTGGATACAAAATCAATAGCACTTCTGAACACAAACAGTAAACTCACTGGGAGAGAAATCAGGTAAACAACTTCTTTGACAAGAACATTCAAAACAATGAAATACCTAGGGAAATCGGTCTAATGAAAGAAGCAAAAAATCTTTACATGGAAAACTACTCTGAAAAAAAAGAGATCAAAGAGGATATCAGAAAATGGAAAAATAGCTGTTGTTCTTGGCTAGGAAAAACCAACAGAGTGAGAACAGCCAAACTTCTGAATCTGTTACACAGATGCAATACAACCCCAATCCAAATCCCAAGAGCATATCACACTGAACTAGAGAAAACTATCTGAAAATTCATCTGGAAGCAGAAGAGACCAAGACTAGCAAAAACAATTCTGCGGAAGGAAGACATGGGAGGGGGCAACACAATCCTTGAATCTGCATTATACTACCAAGCCACTGTGATTAAAAACAGCACAACACTGGCAAAAAACAAACAAACAAAAAACTCGGAGGATCAGTGGAACAGACTAGAAGATGGGAGACAACTCCAAACATTCAGTCACCTCATCTTTGACAAAGGGGCCACCACTTTCATGGAGAAAAAATGGCCTCTCTAATAAACGGTGCTGGGCATGCTTGCTTTCCACACACCAAAGATTAAAACAAGACCCGTATTTTTTATTGTGTATTAAACTAAAATGGAAATAAATCAAAGATTTAAATATTACAACAGAAACACTAAATCAGGATCCAGGGATTTACCCCAATAGTTTCAGGGCCAGCCTTCCAAGTACAAGGTCACAAATGCAATCCCCAGTACCAAAAAAAGTAAAAGCAAAAGAAGCACTGAATCTGCTAGAAGAGAGAACAGCCGTAATGCTGGAGGACGTAGGAGCAGGCAGAGACTTCATGCACAACACCCAACTGCACGGAATCACCACAGAGAACCAACAACTGGGGCCTCATTTTAATAAAAGCTTATGCAGAGCAAGAGAAATCACCAACACAGTGTTCCCGCAACACGCACTATGGGGAAAACAACTTTGCCAGGCGTTCCAAGCAATCTTCCAGACATCCCGACTCCCATCCGAAGCCAAGGAAGTCCTGATGAGTGTTAAGAGTCCAATGTCCATCTGGAATATATAATATAAAGAGGGCTGGGAATTTAGCTCAGCAGTTCTGGCATCTGTCTGCCAAGCGCAAGGTCCCCAGTACCACATAACACAATACCGGGCGTGGCGGCTCACACCTATAATCCCTGCACTCAGGAGGCAGAGGCAGGAGGACTGCTGAGTTCGAGGCTAGCCTGAGCTGCACACAGTGAGCTCAGGGCCAGCCTGAACCACAAAGCAAGACCCTGTCTCAAAAAAAAAAAAAAAAAAAAAAAAAAAAAAAAACCCAAAAAAAACCCCAGATAAGCTTGAGGCACTTCTAGCTAAACAGATATACTCTGAGACCACACTCTCAAGTGAAATTGAAGACACGTTTAAATGCTGTCTAGTTTCTCTGACATGAGAAAATCCAAGTGTGAAAAAGGACCAAAATGTGTAACAGACACTGGGAAATGGGGAGAAAACACTCAAATGAGAAAAGTAAGGGCAGTGGGAAAGGGAAAGGAATAAAGAGAATAGAATGGGAAAACTGGAAATAAGGAAGCAAACAGGGCTGAAGGGAGCTGAGGGGAATGGGAAAAAAGAATCAAGATAGATCATGTCCAGGTTCAAATTCCCTATGATGAACACACATCATCATCATGTATCAGATGTACTGTACAAATCCAGGTATGTTCAGTGAATTAGTTTTAATTTATGACTATGTTTCTGAAGGCAAAGAAAAGTACAGTGAATTCATATTTTACCAATTTTTAAAAGCACCTTTTTTCCCCCCATTTTGTATCAGAATATAGCTTATAATTAACATACTTCTCACTTGCCATCAGTCAATTTCTGTTTCAGTATTTCTGAAATCTGGATTTTTCACAAGTGACAAAACCTTACATCTGATGAAATCTGGTCAAACTTCTGGATCACATTACCTAATTCATGGGGCAGCTCATGACAGAAAACAGCTATGGAAGTGCTGATTCCTCCCGTCAGCGCAGCACTGAACGCCGCCCCTGAGGATGAACAGGAGAAAGGAGAAACACCGATGTTTAGTGAGCTCCCACTGTCCCATTTTTATGACATTCACTTCACACTGTAAGTGTGACCTCCATCTCACACACACAAGTTTCAGAACATACAACAGGACGTGTCATCTTACTGAGGACCCTTTTCCTTCAGTACTACCACCTGCTGTGGCTGCACAATCTGGTCTCAACTTTCATGACACACAACAAAGCCTGCTTGCTTCTGAGTTTAAGAGATTCTGAATCTAAAAAAAAAGAGATTCTGAATCTTAGAGAATCACAAACTGATGCCACATAATGCTCTCCTGAGTATGTTCACATTTGTTACAATGGATTTTTAATGCTGTAAAACTTTTCTTCCTTTTTCCAAAGATGTGAAAACTTTATTAAATCAAAGGCTAAAACCAAACTGTTTTCTTTCAGGGAGAAATAAACATGTTTGAGACTATAATGCTCCGGTAGCTTTTCCAGTAAGATGATTGTGCTATTAGAAGTCAAGCTGTTTAAGCAGTATGTATAAACATGTTTACAGTTTCCCCTAAAACCCCAAATACTGCTGGACATGGTGATGCATGCATGTAATCCCAGCACATGGGAGGCTGAGGCTGGATGATTGCAAGTTTGAGGTACATAGTAAGACCCTGTTTCAAAAGCTAAAATAAACACTTTAAAAACCTCAGATCCATTTTTTACTTCCAAATATACCTATTAAGCACAAAACCACAGCTCTGGAAAATACAGATGACAGGGCCACACAACACACGCATGCCAAGCTCCATAAGAACCATAGCCCTATGGTCAGCACAGCTCGAGTGGAAGGAGGAACCTTTAAGGGAGCCCGCGCTGAGCGGGCCGGGTCACACACCGATGGCAAGCCCGTCACTGAAGTTGTGGATGCCATCCCCCATGATGACCATCCAGGCGATGTTGGCGATCCCCGTGCCCTTGAGGTCTGAGCCGGAGTGGCAGGGTCCATGGGAGTGGTGGGAGTGCTTGTGCCACTGGTGCCCGTGCTTCCGGGGCGCAGCCTTGCTCCCGCCGTGGTGGTTGTGCACCGCGTGGAGTCCGTCTCTGTGGCTGTGGTCCGCACCCTTCTCCTCTTCTATGCACAGGTAAGTCTTCGGAGGGGACTCCTGCTGGCCTTCTAAGTCGGTCAGTTCAGTTTCATTGAGGCGATCTTCAGAAACAACCGAGTCATCCGTCCCTGGGTGACAGAAAGGACAGGCTTTCTCAGCGAGGGCTGTGTGCACACTGCTATCCAGAGGCAGCTCCGGCGGAAGCAAGCGCTTCCGAAGTGGGTGCCTTACACAAGTCTTAAATATATTTCCCAGAAATCATCTGCAGTTAGTCCAGTAGGACAAGATTCTCTGAAATCTATCAACTATAAATAAAATAATTTTCCAGAGAAAAAGGATTCTTAGCATTAACCCACTCTAACCTTCTCTTATTTAAGAAAATGAAGACAAATACAATTTACATAACTTGTTCTAGTCCTACAGACAGCTGATGGCCAAGCTCTCTACAGCTTCCTTCCTAGTTGACAATGCTGCTCAGATGAAGCTCAGAGCAAAGAGGGGACACCTCTTTCGCCCAGTTTTCCAGTTATTTCTTTTATGATCTCCGGATACTTCCCAACAGTGTTTCAGAGCTACATGTTCTACAGGTTAGAGGTGGCCCTGCTGTGCAGAAAATCACTGTACATTCAAAGAACAAGTTTGAACAGAAAATGAGAAAAATTGTATTAAAAACCTTTGTCGCCCTGAAAACTAAGGCTCCTCCCTCACTGTGTCCAGCAGGCACTGGGATGCACACTGCTCCCGCATCCTCTTGCATACAGACAGGTGTCCTTAGGAGACCAACACATTTGGGAGGATCGAGAGGCCACACACTATCAGTAAGAAACACATTAATCTACTACCTAGAAAGGCATTTTTGGTTTTATTTCTATTTTTTCCTATTAACTAAACTACAAAATGTTTCTTGCTCCAGAGCTCAGCATAAATAAGGCTGAAATAAATTAAATCAAAGAATCATTATTAAGACACACACTGAAGGAAAAGTATGTTAGAGACTAGCAGTAGGGAGATCACAAAGGCAAGAAATCTCAGGCAGCCCAGTAGAGAGTGATGTTTCAATTTTATGTCTTGGAAGCGCCTGTCTAGGCAGAACTATGCAGTACCGGCCAGGGGCTTGAGCTGGAGCCAGTCCGCATCGGGCGTGTTGTTCAGCTTGTGATCTGAAAGCTTTCTTCCAATAGTTGACTCTTCTGTGCTCTGCTTGATGAACCACTTCTGTTTTCCCTGAAAAACAAACCCTCAGACATCAGTAAACAATCTGCAGCCACGAGTAATAATATCCTCTTGCTCACACCTCTGGGTGACAGACTAACTTTATATACAAAACCATTCACAATATAGGCAAATTTTTAGAAGTCAAAGGATTAACTAGATAAACATTCTATCTAAATTTGTATCCTTTTAAAAATACTGAACTCAAGAGATTCTCCTCAACTTTAAAGCTAATAGCGTGCACGCCACTCAACTACTAAAAGCAACACACAGGGAGTGTGTGAGTGCACGTTAACAGAGCTTCCGAAATTGGAGCTTGTACCTTTGAATTGTGTTCTCTATTTACTATCATCTCATTTCCATGCATGTGATAGAACAGAATCAAACGAGTTAGAATCCTCAAGGCGTAGCTTACTTCTAAGACTCGGGCAAGTTTATTAAATGTGCTGAATGTAATATTCAACTGTAAAATGAAGATTATTCCAATGACAAAATCAAAGGACATAGGAAAACCTACTATGGTAACTGACTGATTAACTCTGCAAAATACAAATAGGCTCTCTCTCGTCATTTTGTAATCAGACACTCACCAGAATCTGTTCTCAATTGCTTACAAATTCTCATCACTGTATCTTAGAAAATTAAATAACTAAAAAATACTTACCCTTTGTTGCTTGTAGTGCTTAAACATTCTAATGCAGTGCTCGATGATGAACAGGACATAAATGCCTCCAAGAGCGACGAGTCCCTTCAGCACAGCATCGTACTCCTCTAAAAAGTTCTCCGCCTCATGTCCATGAGGATGTCCATGGCCGTGGCCATGCGCGTGCCGGTGGCCATGATCGTGTCCACCCTGTGACTATTATGACAACGCAGAATACTTCTAAATAAGTAACCAAAACTTACTTTAAATTTTGAGATTATAAACTTCTAGAAAACACAGAAAAATTAACCTTTAGTTATCTTTTTACATTTTATATTCCTATTTTTTAAATCGACACATAGAACTGTACATATACAGGAGGTACAATGTCGCATTTTAATTATGTACGCCTTTGAACATTATGTTCAAATCTGGACAAGAGTCTCTCCCTCACACATTTAGCATTTCTTTCTGGCAGAGGCATTTGAAATCCAGCAGTAATTATCCTTCTCTGCCGCCACCCTCCTGTGTGCAGCCCCTGGCCTAACACAGCACCCGCTAACCAGCTCTCCCAGGCCTCGTCTCTCCATCCCTCCATCAGCCTCTGGGAAAAACTACGTAACTCTCAACTTGTATAGGAACAACTGTTTGAGAACCCACATAGGGGTGGGCAATTTTAAAAATTCAGACTGCTCCTCTAGACACTATGACTTTTTTTTTTCTTTTGAGACAGGGTCTCACTTTTGTAGTTCAGGCTGGCCCTGAGCTCAGCCTCAACCTCACATCACAGCAATCCTCCTGCCTCTGCCTCCTGAGTGCTGGGATTACAGGTGTGAGCCACCAAGCCTGGCATTGTGGTATGTGGTATCGGGATTGAACTTGGGACCTTGTGCTTGGCAGGCACACACCAGAACCACTCAATTAAATCCCAAGCCCGACACTGTCTTTATTTTTTTTTTTTTTTCCTGAGACAAGGTCTTGCTTTGTAATTCAGACTGGCCCTGAACTCACTCACTTAAGTTCGTGAATCCACTAAACTAAATCCCTGGCCCCATCAACACTGTGTCTTATAAAGAGAGTAGTCTTCCACTTAATTACTCAGTCACCTCCGAAGTATATCACATTTCCTGGTCAAACAAAGATCATAACTCAACTGCATCTAAAAGAGGCACTGTAATGAAAGATTCACGTCAGAAGGACCAAGAGGGAGAGGTAGGTCCTTTGAAAACTCAAGCCAACATGATCATTTAAATACCAAATATTTAATAAAAAACAGGCAAAGACGCATTCACTGCTATGACGTCCTGCATGATTACGACAGCAATCCCTTCGTATTTCCTCTCAAGGCTTTCTTCATGTCACATAGATAACAAGATCACTCACTGCTACATTTAAAAATCTAATGGTTCGATTTATTAAGAAATATTGCTATTAAAACTATGAAATAGAAAAACAAACTTCATCCTATTCGCAAACAAAAATACTGCTACTTTAGTAATGCTGCTTCTTGCTCCTGAGGAAAGTCCATCTGCTCAGCAAGGAGATGAAGCGAACCGACCCCCAAGTGCTTCATCACTTTACACTGCGAAGACGGGAAGATCGCTTACATGGGGCAGCAGGTGAAGGAGGGCGTCTCCACTCATGGTCCCCACAGCCAGGGCGACAAGGAACGTGAGGAGGAATTTGAAGCAGCCTTGATTAATGATGGGGACCAGAATCACGCCCAGCAAGGAGAGCAGGCTAATGACAGTGATAGAGATGATGCCACAGATCCAGGCTGCGGAGACAAATGGACAGCCAGCGTTAGCGTGCCAGTGTGAACCACGTGCCCGAGGAGAATACACGCGAGGTGAACGAGCCCTGGGACAGGCGCTCTTACCCGGGCTGAACAATCTTCAAAAATAAAAAAGGGAGGCGTTATGGCACTGACGTGCTTAAAAACACAAACATGAAATACAACCAACTCAAATACTTTTTAAAAGTCAAGAAACTCAGAATGTTATAAATACTATCTTCAACAGACCATAACTTTAGAATATAACTTAAATGAAAAAGCAGGGCATCATTCACACTTCATATTTAGGACGATTCTATCTAAACAAAATATCCTACTGTCTACAGTCAGAGCTTAGAGCTCCCAACAGCAGAAAGACCACCTGAAGACTAAAATCCCCCCTGTAAGCCTTAAAGGAATAAGTATCTTCTGTATCATAATTTAAGTCTTTCTAATACAAGTTTAAGAATCTGAAAAGTGCATGCACATGGGAAAACAAGGCAGATGTCTTATAGGGAGCTTTATTGTTGCGGGACAATGCAGTCCTCTTCCTTGATTTCTTTTCTTCTCCAAAATTATTCCTTTTTCTCGAATTTCACTTTTTGCATAACTTACCATTTTTAAAAATGCCACTGTAAAACTCAGAGAGTTCAAGAGAAATCTTTCCAATATAATACAAGACACACAGGTTTTGTGGGAATTCTATATAGATTTTTTTATCTAGGTCATTAATAAGCACTCAAGATTTCAGAAATGAATGCCTCAGTTTTGAAAGCTAGGTATTTCCATTAGAATGTCTAAAATAGCCTAAACTAAACTAGAATATAATTACTTTTTAAAACCTATTTTATAATCTACAGAAATGTTACAGAATACTTTTAAAATTTTTTTACACTATTTTTCTAACAGAACAATATAAATCTGCTACAAAATTTTATTTTACATCTTATGACAAGTGAACAATGGAAAAATTATTCCTTCAGAGGATAACTAAAAGTTTTCAAAAATAAGATTGGCAAAGACAAGATCCTGACTGACCTACCACATGCTGAACATCACCCATGAACCACGTTTATCCACCACCCAAGGCTGTTAACAGACAGCCATTCCCTCACTCACTCAGCCACAGAACTGCCACAGCAAGTGGCTGTTTATCACTGGAAGAAGCAAGTGCTGTGGTCTATCTACTCTGAACAAGTAACAGCTCTCAGACAAATACAGAAGCCGGATGAGGCAAAAGAACATCCAAACAAACAACCCTTATGAGAAGGGTAAAGATCTAGCTCCTACTGTGGGTAGACCTGGGTTCTGTGACTCAAATACTTGCAAAACTTCTCAGGCTAAAAAAAGGTGGGGAGGGCAAACTCACCCCCATGAATATAGGAGGTGACAGGGGAAGGGAAATGGGAAAAAATGAGAATTAAGTTATGTCATGTACTGGTATAGATTCTCAATATTGATTGTGATCATAATGTGTATATAAAATGTACTGATAAAATCCATTTTAAAAAACAAATAAAAATTAAAAAAAAAAAAAACCTTCTCAGGCAAAAAGGAATTCACACCAGAGAAACACCATTAGAAAGGCAATTCTGTGATTAGTGAAACAAATTATAGGAGGAAGAGTCCCTGGACTAATTTTATACACTGAGTGTATGAAACTGTATTCCAGAGATAAAAATTCAGAATGAATTAATTACAAATCACGTAAGTGGCTACACTTTAGATATGAGGCTCTGGAGCCAGTAAAGTTACGATCCAACTAACCAACAACGACAGGTCAAAACTGTCACAGCTCTCAGGCTCCAGTAACATCAGCGCGGTTGGTAATGACCACGCTCTGAATTCTAATGTGCCTCACAAAGAAACAGGTCACTCTCCCTCTCTACATGTAGGTATTTTCCTTAGTTTAGAAATAATCCAATCTAGAAGCAATTTAGCTCAAAGCAATAACTTAAAAACAACTTCAATAAAGAATTTAAAGAAAAATGCACTAAATTACTTGGGAAAGTAATTCATATTCCAAGACACTCCGAGAGAACTCAGATCCAGATTGTGAAGACAGGCAGAGCAAACTGCACACACATACAATGCACACTGTGTATGCAAACAGTTTCATGACTATACTGAAAATTTTATTGACCAGAAATTTTTGACCAGACATACTTGAACTACCAGTTAAAATTATCCAATACAATTACTGATTAATTCCTATGAATCAATGTTCAAGGAAACAAACAACCAGATTCAGAAACTAAATTAGAAAGTGCAAAAATCTAGTTAAATAAACTTTGTTATTCTGATTCTTTTATTAGGTTATATTGCATTCTGCACTGAGAAATATACATTCATTTATTTCTAGACTTACTGGTTAAGACATCTGCAACAGAAATTAATTTTCTCAATCTTAATATGCTGTATATTTGATATACTGCACATTAACAACTTACACAACATAATTTAGTAAGCTAATAAAATATTGGCACAGTGAATATTTAAAATTTGGAACTCATTACATTTTGAAATTAAAGCCTGACTGGAAGAACATGCCAAGCCGGTAGGCCATTTGTTTAGCATGCACAGGCACCGGGTTCACCGCAATGCAAACAAAGAGACAATAATACACTAAATTTTTTTGTTGAGACAAGGTCTCACTTTGTTGTTCAGGCTGGCACTGAGCTCACCATGGACCCCGGGTGAGGCTTGAAGTCTCAGCAATCCTCCTGCCTCTGCCTCCCAAGTGCTGAGATTACAGGTGTGAGCCACTAGGCCCTGCACTGTGGTATGTGGTACAAATACTGATTGCTGGTGGGTGTGGGTCACTATGCCCCGCATTATTATATGTGGCTACCCAGGATTGAACTTAGGACCTTGTGCTTGCAAGGCAGGTACCAGAACCACTGGGCTAAATCCCTGGCCCCATACACTAATATTTTATAGACATTTGGGGTTATAAAGACACATATTAGCATATTTATAAAACTCTGCTCATT
>PVIR01046387.1:0-10311 GCA_004026965.1 Petromus typicus
GTGATAGCAATTTGGATGTTTCCTGAAGGACAGTGAGCAACAGACTTATTTTCACAGTAAAAATCATGCCCATTACTTCACGAAAGCAGCTAGTCAGTTGGGCCACGCTACTACACTTGATTTATATATTTGCTCCCCTAACCCACTGGACTGCTATTTCTTTCTTGCTTGCTTGCTTTGTAGCAGGGACCAAACCAAGAAAATTGTGCTTGCCAGGCAGGCATGCCACCCAGGAGCTACATCTTTGGCGGGACTGATACTTCTTAAAAGTGATGTACACACAAATCTTTTTCAGGCTTTATTAAAAGACCAAATTCTAGACAAATATTTCCTACTTCTATAAAAGTCCATGTTGTGTTACTTATTGTTTACACTTCATTGATAATGATATGACTTCTTTCAAAAGAAAATAGAAGATCCGGGAAAATTTGCACATTTTTTACCACAAAATTTACTAAACTATTGATCTAGTAGGTATTCATTGTTTTAAAAATGGAACTTCATAAAGGGACAGCTGTACTCCACCGTTCACTGCAGTGTGTCATTCACAGTTTGTAAAAAATGAAAACAAAAAGTGTCCACCAACTAATATTGGATAAAGAAAATGCAATTCATGTACACAATGGGATACTATTCAGGCACAACAGAGGGTGGAATCTCTCACTTTTAACAGTGTGGCTGAAACTGGAGATCACTATGGTAAGTGAAATAAGCCAGACATATATAATATATGATATCAATTATATGTGAAATGTAAAAAGACTGTTTTACTAAAGTTTAGTATAGAATAGTGATGAATATAGCCTGGGAAAAATAGTAGTGAGGGACAGTTAAGGAAAAGTTGATCAACTGGTAAAAGTTACAGTTAGATAAGAGTAATTAGCTCTGGGTTCTTTTCCACAGTCTGCTCATAATAGACAATAATGGTATATTATCTATTTCAAAAATTCAGAGGGGATATCTTGAAAGTCTTCATTATAAATAGATGATTAATTTTAAGGAAATAAATATGTTCATTCAGATATAAATATTATGTAATTCACATATGTGTCCAATCATCATAAACTTATAGGACCCCACAGGTACTTACATTTTTTACTTCTGTTAAAAGTACGTTTAAGTTAAAAAAAAAAAAAAAAAACCTCCTTATAAGGTCATTCCTGTGGTTATTTACTAGCTTTCTTCTCTTTCTTCCTTCCAATAATCCTATGATTGCTGCCTCTTTTAAGGCATGATCTATTTTCACTGTTTTCAAATCATTGCCACTACCAGCATTACAGGCTAGATTTCTCCTTGCTTTATAAAATCATGTTGGTAATCATTTTACAGCACTGTTTCTTTGGTAACTGTTTTAGAAAATCATATACCTCTTTTCTCCATTTCTTTCCCTTCCAATTTTTGAAGCCCATTGTAGTAATAGCTATTGTTAAAATCAATAGTGATCTTTACATTGCTACATCTACCAGTAAATTCTGTTTTCATTTCACCTTGTCTTTCACATAATTTACCTGGTCTTCTTTATTACATTATTTTCCCTCACTTCCTGTAACACTGACTTCCCTCTGATTTTCTTCTGAATTCTCTGGTGTATTTTTTTTTCCTTTTACTAGCTTCTCATCCTCCTTTGACCTCCAAATTTTAAGATACATTAGATTTAAGACCTACATCAGACCTCTTATCTCTTGTATCCACGTGGTAAGACTTTAATACAATCTGTACAGGTTATGGCTTTAGATATGATATGTGCTCTGGATCTTGGGAAATGCATCTTTAGCTCATATCTTTGCTCAAATCTATGTCCAATTCACTGTATAATTTATTGTCCAAATTAGACCACACTTGAATATTTTTGGGGGATTATAAGTAAATATTTGGAAAAAATATGTAAACCATACCTTACACTGGCTGAAGAGCTTTGATGTTCCCCAAATCTATCCACTCACCTCCTCATCATATGCATTTCAGTCTTGTGACAAAGGTGATTGATTTTGCACAATGTCTTTTTTTCTATTTTGTTATAGTAATAAGATTCTGTAGCTTTACCTGAGCACAAGACATTCTAATAAAAAACTAAATCCTAAAATTTAATTGGTGGTTGTAGGTGGCAAGATGATTTACTCTGTATTATACAATTTAAGATAATTTAGCATGTGTAATTTATTTTTCAATTTAAGTCTCTATTGGTACACTATGAATACACATCATCATCACATGCAACATTGAGGGTTTGTAGCATAATATGACATGACTTGATTCTCATTTTTTCCACTTCCTCTACCTGTCCTGTAGGCCCTACCCTCTATATACATAAAATTTGTTTCCTTTTTTTAATTACCTATCACACTCTTTTTCCCCTCTTATTTACCCCTACACCCTTTTTCTTTTTAAATATTTTCTATTTCATAATATCAACTATATATACTAGAACTCATTTGCATCTTCAATTTCTCATACCAGAGAAAAGATACAATATTTACAAAATCTGTGACCTATTTATTTCACTCAGGTCAGTGTCTTGAAAGCACATCCATTTAAGTGTGAATCACTCAATCTTATCATTTTTAAATGGTAGAATAATGCTCCATTGTATAAAAGAACCACATCTTTATCCAATCTCCAGTTGATGAGCATTTTGGTTGTTTCCAATATTTAACCATCACAAACTGAGCTGCTATAAATATGGATGCATATATGTCGCTGTGATATGAATATTTTACTTCTTTTGTGTATATACCTAGCAAAGCAATAGCCAGGTCAAATTAAACCTCCAATCCTAGGTTTTTGAGGCATCTCCACACAAATTTCCACAGGGGTTGTACAAGTCTACACTCCCACCAGCAGTGGAGAAGTGTTCTTTATTCTCCACAACCTCACCAGCATTTGTTGCTGGCTAATTTTGACATAGCATCCATTCTTTGTGCATGTGTAATTTCTAAGATGTGGTTTAAATATAAGGAATAGGCTCACCATACAGTATTATATTCAGGTTTTTTTCCTGGCTAAAGTATGAATGAACTGATGTAGAATCTCTAAGTAGAAGCCACATTTTGAAGAAGATATTACAAATAGATGGAAGAGTCTTCAATATGGTAATCAATGAACTAAAGAAGAACAGTTCCCTGATCTTCCTGAGTCTATGTGAAAGATAAACATCACTTACCTTGTTATACACAACATTAGTTTAGCATTGATTAATATTAAACTTAGAGGTCTCTACCATTTATTCATCTATTCAACAAAAACATTATTAGGAAATTATTTCTGTTTTGGACACCTGGAATATAAATGAACAGAAAGTAGGTGTTCTCAGAGGATCCATGCTAGAATATAGTCTTAAAAGAATGTCTTTGGAAAGTTAACAAAGTAAATAAATAATGTAATATATTATAGTGATAAATCATAAAAGAAAGAGGAGATAGTATGAGAGCGGATTAGAAGATCTGGTAATGGGAAAAACCTGATAATCTAAGTGTGGTCACCTCTTAAATAATTTGTTTTGTTTTGTTTTGGTTTTTTTGAGACAAGGTCTCGCTTTATGTTTCACGCTGGCCCTGAGCTCAGCCTCAAACTCACATCACAGCAATCCTCCTGCCTCCGCCTCCTGAGTGCTGGGATTACAGGACTGAGCCACCACACCCAGCACTGTGGTATATGGTACTGGTTGCTGCTGGATTCAGTCTCCACGCCCAGTATGGTATGTGGCTGCCGGGGATTGAACCTGGGTCCTTGCACTTGCAAGACAGGTGCCAGAACCACTGAGCTATATCCCCGGCCCCCAGTCACCTCTTAAATATGAGACACCTTAGTCAAGTGACTGAGCAAGTAGTTTAACAAAATAGGGAGTTTACCCACGAACATGTTGGAGAAAGGCTATACTGTTCAAAGAGGATAATCAAAATTAACAGTCCAAATTAAGTATTTGTAAGTATGCAAACCATGATTTTCCATCAAATGGATGGCTAAATACAAATATTAAATTTTTCATTATATTTTCTTGGCTTGTTACCTCTTGTCACAAGAGAAGACCTGAGTTTAAAACAAACTTATTTTTGTTTTTGAAATAGTACAATCAAAAGTTCTGAATGAGGTAGCCAGAATAATATTCACATACACTATGAAGACAACATGTTACATTCACTTATATACAAATCAACATAGAGACTGTGAACATATAAATAAATGCAAGAAACTCAAATCATACTACTTTTCACTTGATAGATGCTATTTCTTTCTTTAAATATCATTTGCTATTCAATATTGTAGGTTATTTATTGCAGCAGCAATAACCCCCTTTGTCATTATCCTGAATATACATAATTCCTGGAAACTTAGAAGTTTCAGAAATTAGAGCAAAATTTCACTTAGTTTTAAATGCTGACAAACAGGACCAAGAGAGTTAAAATTAGAAGCTTTAATTCTTCAGTGTCATTTATGACTCAAGTCCATATCAGTATAATTTTAGAATTCAAAATCACTAGTTGACTTCAATATTTTCAAACTAATTTTAACATAAGTATAAAATATATTTCTCATTTATTTATTACTAGGTAATTAATAGGAGAATATTATTTAATTTTCTTAAGCATATCAACAAGCAGAAAACAAATTTTATTCAAAATTATGCTCTGTAGCTTAATAAGGAGTACCTCTCAAAAAAAAAGGTAGGATTAGAAGTCCCATTTAAACTGGCCATTTCTCTGCTAGGTATATACACAAAAGAATTAAAAGACTCATATCACAGCGACATGTGCACCCATGTTTATAGAAGCTCAGTTTGTGATTGCTAAATCTTGGAAACAACCTAAATGTCCATCAACTGGAGAATGGATAGAGAAGATGTGGGTTTTTTTATAGAAAGGAGTATTACTCTGTCATTAAAAATGATAAGATTGAGTCATACTCAAATGGATGTACCTTGAGGATGTCCTCATAAGTGAAATAAACAGGTCACAGAGGTGTAAATATCATTATCTTTTCTCTAGTATGAGAAAATGAAGTTATAAATGATTTGTAATATGTATAGTTGATATTGTGAAATAGAAAATATTTAAAAGGGAAGAATGTGTAGGGGTAAATAAGGGGGAAATGAATGTGGTAATAAAGAAAAAGCAAATTATGTATATAGGGGGTGGGAGTAAAAGGGAAAAAATGAGAATCAAATTGTGTCATACATATTCTGGTATAAACTCTCAATGTTAAATGTGATGATGATATGTATTCATAATGTACCAATAAAGATTTAAAATATAAAAAATAAGGAGTACCTCTTATCAATAAAACTTATTTCCTAAAGTTTAAAAAATGGGAAGTTTGAAATGGTTTATATATAGTGTTTTATTATCTGAATTTTTTTGTGTGTCTGGAGTGTGATATGAATACCTCATACATCCATAAAAAGTATGTCATTTGTTCATGTTCACTAGTGCAAAATGTTAATAGTATGGTTTCTAATGTTTTTTTTATTATTAAGATTAATAGTCCCACCCTTTCTGTGTCCCAGGAGTATAGTTAAAGTTAGAATACATTTTACAAGTTTAAAAATGAGATAAACATAGTGGGATATAAATATTTATGATATTTTGTACTAATATCTATAGAGCACTGAAACATATGAACAATTCATAGACAATTTTAGAATGAGGCATAATGTAAAACCTCTATTTGTTGCTATAAAATACACATGCATATTATGTATTTTGTCATCATATTTATTTATACTTTATAAGTAAATTTATGGTAATGAAATATCTTGAAACAAAAATTCAAAAATTTCATGCAAATTTCTAAATTGTTTATCTGGATTCCAACTAATAGATTAATCTTGAAGGTGCAAATTTTTCAGATATATTAGTGTACATATTACCTGTTTAATTTACAGCTTTTTTACTTATTTTGGTAGCAGGGCTTGAACTTAGAACCTTATACTTGCCAGGCACGTGCCAGAACCAATGAAATAAGTCTCCAGCACTCCATTTCCTTTTTAAATCCACTTAAATGTGCTATCAGAAATTAGATTTTTGGCGCTTCTTCTTCTTTCTTTTCTATTTTAACTTTCTAATTTAATTTATTTTTATATTGACTTTTATGAGACACATTTTGTCATGTTTCTTGGTTGACCTCTACTTCTGCACTTGATCTTAGCCAAAAGGCCAAGAAGCGATTGACCTCTACTTCTGAACTTCAGCAGACCTGTATCCTTAATCTCCCCTGTAGTCAGGATAATAAGTCAGTACCACAGTGCCCAGAGAATATTCTCATGTTGTATTTTTTTGAGTTTATATGCTTTATACGTTTGTATTTAATATCAGTATATTTTATAAGAATTTTCCTGTTATTTTAATTGTACACCTTAAATCATATTTGCAACAGAAATATTTCTCATTTTGCAATTAGTGTATTTGGCACTGTACACAACTGTAAAATTATATATAATCCACTATATTTATTTCATTTATTTACAGCTAATTAAGGAAATTCATTTCTTTAAAATTAATAAGAACAATTTGTCCTTATATTCATTCATATGTATTTTATATGCATATATGAAGTAGCATTATGATACTTTTTGGAAATTATTTCCAAATTTTTTCTTCATTTTTTTCTATGTAATTTTGAATAATTAAAAATTTAAACTGGAGATTTAGCTCAGTGATTCCAGCCCCTGCCTTGCAAGTGCAAGAGTCCAGGTTCTATCCCCAGTAAACATATACAACAATGCCAAGCATGGAGACTCATGTCCACCAGCAATAAGAACCACATACCACAGTGCTGGGCATGGTGGCTCATACCTGAAATCCCAGTACTTGGGAGACAGAGGCAAGAGGATTGCTGTAATTTCAAGGCTAAGCTCAAGGCCAGTCTGAACTACAAAAGAGAGACCCTGTCTCAAAAAGAAAAAAAAAAAAAAAAAAAGTAATATATGTGTTTTTTTTTTTTTCAGTATAGTGAAGTACCTGATCATTAGTTATCAGTTACTATGATGACATGTTAATGTCTGGTATAGAGTAAATTAATTTGGAAAAATTGTTCGTCTTTTAATATTGGATATTAATCCAAAAAAGTTTGCTCATTATTTAATCATGAAAATGAGTGATGTGTATTTAATGTAACCAAAGTTTATCTTTTGTAAATTCCTGGTAAGCTAATGAAATGTGATGTTTAAGTTACTTTTTAAGTCATACCAGTACTGTTTGAAATAAAGGGTTGCTATTCAGTGTTTCATAGCTTTTTTACTCAGTTGTGTTTTTCTTTGCCTTTGTTGCAGAGTTCAAAAAAATAAACTAAAAATTATTATTTTCATCCCTTGCATGATAGAACTAAAGTACATTTTTAGGAAAAAAAGAGAACACAGCATGAGGCCAATAAAAGAAAAAAAATAGTAAAATACATCTAATTTTCAAGAAGGAAGCCGATAATTGTTACTCAGAACACATAAGGAGAACATGATTTTAAACATTTAGAAGAAATCACGAATGCTGAAGGGTTTTATTCCCAGTGCACCTTGGGAATATTTGTATGTCTAAAATAGGAAACATTTATCAAGATTTTGCATACAGAAGACTTTCTGGCGACAGTGTCAGGATAGCAAGACCAAACCAACTTTCTAGCCTAAGAGCCACTGTGCTACTTCTGTCAGCATGGTTGGCTTTTCTCTAAAAATGTATAAATGTCATAATCAGTACTTAGTAAATCAATGGATGATAAAAAAAATTCTTATGCAAAATGTTGGTTCTTCAGAAAAATTAGATAAATTATAGATAAATGGCATACTTGTATTAAAATTTCACCAAACTCATTTTTTTCATTGTTTTATATCTGGAATAAATTTATATTTAGTTGTTTTCTCCTATTAATTTTTAAATATTATTAATTGTTATTTTAAGCACTTAGCAGGGCCTACCAGTCACTTTTGCCTAAAAGAAATGGCCACTTTACAAGAATACATTTGCCCTTTGATACTGAAAAAATTAGGCATAATTTTCAAATAAGATACCGTCATCCTTCTTCTAAAAGGAAAATAATAAAACAAATAAAATTATAGGAATTGTTTTAGAAGATATAATACATACATATTTGTCAATATAATAGAAATGATTATTCAAGTAAAAATAATCTTTGGCATTTGGGGGGAATTAATTTATTTTAGGAAAAATAAGAACTAATTACTAATTTTCTAGATTGTAGTAATCCATGTTATTGAGTATTTCCAAAAAATCAACTTACATATTCACCATGTGCTTGTTTAACCATTTAATGAAGAGCATCTAAGAAGAAGCCGAATAAGACAAAAAGGCGTATAAAAAGTTTTTAACAGTTTAAAGCACATCAGTGACTTTTAAACTTTTGGAAATTCCAATAGTCTACATATGTGAAACCATATACTTTTCTTTTTAATCCTATAATTATTTTGAACCTAATAAGACAAAGATTTTTTTTATCTCTTTCATTGATTTCATTAAGAATTGTCAAAGTGCCATTCTGCAATACATATGCCATAAAGTTATGTTTTTAATCTAGTGCCTCTTTGCTTGTTAAATATGAATGTCCTGCTCATTTTTTAATTCAATTAATAAAAAATCCAGCTTTCACTTCGTGTAAAATTTTCATTCTTGAGTATGGGAATGTAAAGAATAAATAGGTAAAACTGAGAAAATAAAATTTTTTAGTAGAAGTAGGAATTTATTGGGCTCTATACAAGCACAATGCAAGATATCTTGAAAGGTAGCAGTGAGTGAAAAAGAGTCTAAATCTTCAAATATATTTTCCTCTTAGCATATGTACTCAAGACTTATACTCTCCATCTACTTATACATTAACTACCATTAATTTTAGAAAGCAAAAAAGAAGTCTCTGAAGTGTTCTTGTTACTAGTGAATCAAGTCTTGTCTTATGTTAGACTTCTTAGATGGAAAGGGAACAGTGTAAAGTTCTTCTGTTCTGATGACTCTCTTATAGGCAGAGAAAATCCTATTCAAAAGTTCCCTAAATTCTTTTTATAAAAAATTAATATTTATTGGTACATAATGAATACACATCATCACATTCAGCACTGAGAGTTTGTACCAGAATATGACACGACTTGATTCTCATTTTCCCCTCTACCACCCCCTATATACATAAGCTTTGTTTCCTTTTTTCTTTATTACTGTCACATTCTTTTTCCCCTCATGATTTACCAATACTTGTACCCTCTTTCCTTTTAAATATTTTCTATTTCACAATATCAACTATTTATACTACAACTAACTGACAACTTCATTTTCTCATACCAGAGAAAAGATATGATATTTACAAGTCTGTGACCTATTTATTTCTCTTATGAGGATGTCCTCAAGGTACATCTATTTGAGTATGAATAACTCAATCTTACTATTTTTAACGGCAGAAGAATATTCCATTATATAGAAGAAACACATTTTCTTTATCCAGTCTCTAATTCATGTACATTTCAGTTGTTTCTAAGATTTAGCTATCACAAACTGAGCTGCTATAGACATGGGTGAACATATGTTGCTATGATATAAATCTTTTAATGCCTTTGTGTATATACCTAGCAGAGCAATGGCCAGGTCAAATGAGACGTCTAATCCTAGGTTTTTGAGGAATGTCCACACTGATTTTCACAGAGCTTATAGAGTCTACACTCTCACCAACAGTGGAAAATGGTTCCTTTTCCTCCACAGCCTCGCCAACATTTATTGCTGGCTAATTCTGAAATAGCAGCCATTCTTTGTGGAGTGAGATGAAATCTCAGTGTTGTTTTTGTCTGCATCTCTCGAATGACCAGTGATGTTGAGCGTTTCTTCATATACTTCTTAGCTCCTCTTACTTCTTTTCTGAAAAGTATCTTTTCATTTCAGATGCCCATTTCTGAACTGGGTCTCTAAATCTGGGTGGGCTGATTTTTTGAGTTCTTTATATATTCTAGATAGTAGCCCTTTGTCTGAGAAAATCTGGTAAAGGTTCTTTCCCATATTGTTGGTTGCCTTTTCCCTGTGTTGATAGCTTCCTTTGCTGTGCAGAAAGTTTTTAATAGAATGAGTTCCAATTTGTTTTCTTCTGCCTATTCTCATGCTATAAAAGTCTTGTTCAAGAAGTCTTTCCCTAAGCCCATTTCTTACAAAGGAGCCAAAAATTCTCAGTGGAAAGAAGACAGCCTCTTTAAAAATGGTGCTGGAAAAACTGGGATTTAACCTGTCAATGACTAAAGTTAAACCTATCTCTTTCACCATGTACCAAGCTAAAATATAAGTGGATAAGAGACCTAAATATTAAAACAGGCTTACTAAACCTGCTGTAATATAGGTTAGG
>PVIR01046388.1:0-10260 GCA_004026965.1 Petromus typicus
ACTTCTGAAGACATCATAGGGGAAGACAGAGCAAAGAAGTGAGCAAGTACATAATAGAACTATATATTAAAGCAAGCGGGGGCTGGGGAGAATGGTAGGGTAGAAGAAGGTTTCTCATTTAATATACTTAAGCAAAGGCAGATGCATTATCTTTTATGTTTTTGTTTAACTTAGTTTTGTTTCAATAACAATTTCAATCAATGGCCAGGCATAGTGGCACATTCCTATAATGCCAGAACTTGGGAGGCTGAGGCAGGAAGACTGCCAGGGTTTCCAAATTAGCCTGGGATGCATAAGGTAAATTCAAGGCCAAGCTAAACTACGTTGCATGACCCTGTATCACTCATAATAATAACAATAATAATAATCTGAGCCAATTGATTCAATATTTTATATGATTTTGTCAAGTTTCTTTCTTTTTTTTTTTTTTTTTTTAGACAGGGTCTGGCTTTGTAGTTCAGGCTGGCCCTGAGCTCAGCCTCCAACTCACATCACAGCAATCCTCCTGCCTCTGCCTCCCTAGTGTTGGGATTATAAGCATGAGCCACCATGCCCGGCACTTGGCAAGTTTTGATATTAACATAAATTGAGAAAAAGTTTCCTTTCTATTCTTCATGATAGTTTAAATGGAATGATTTTTTTTGCCCTAAGTCTTACCATGGGTAGCTCTTTAAGCTGTAATCATTCCAGTACATAGCTGGTTTTACATCAGTAATGCATGATTCATTCATAATTTGAAAATCAGTCACAAGAGTATGTCACATTACCAGAGGAAAAAAATCATAATATCCTCTCAACAGATGCAGAAAATCCAGCAAATAAAATTCTGTATAGCAACCAGGTAACATGGGGTCGAAGTCAAAGGCCGTCCATTCAACTATCAGCTTGAAATCAGGGTGCCTGCTGTCCTGTCTTGGCCGTCTAACCCACACTGGGTACCCCCCAAGCACAGTAGGGAAGGAAAACCAGGGTCACCGCCCACGGAAGGGAGAAACAAGGCCATCACTATTGAAAGATGACATATGAGAACACACAAGAAAATTCAGAACCTAGAAATAAATTCTCAAATTTGATTAAGGGTTACTAAGATTACAGATACAAAAGTCAAGAGTCAGGTATGTGTCATCATACCTGCCTGGCAAGCGCAAGGTAACTAATTTGATCCCTGATATTGCAAGCAAACAAACAAAAGCAAAAATCAAATGTCCTTTATATGTGGCAAACAAAATGAAATTTTAAGAATGGTGCTACTGGGCCGGGGATATAGCTCAGTCGTTCCGGCACCTGTCTTGCAAGCGCAAGGGCCCGGGTTCAGTCCCCAATAACCACATACAATACTGGGCGTGGAGACTCACCCCAGCAGCAACCAGTACCACATACCACAGTGCCGGGCATGGTGGCTCACGCCTGTATCCCAGCACTCGGGAGGCAGAGGCAGGAGGATTGCTGTGATGTGAATTTGAGGCTGAGCTCAGGGCCAGCCTGAATCACAAAGTGAGACCCTGTCTCAAAAAACCTTAAAAAAAAAAAAAAAGAATGGTGCTATTTACATGGCATAAATAATATTAATTAACTTTGAGATACAACTAAAAATGAAATACCAAAGAAAGCAGAAAGTAATCTTTTCTGGAAAACCACAGGACAAATGAATGACCTGTTACTTCATTAAATTTAAAAAGAAAAGAAGAAGAAAGCTGGGCAGGGATTTAGCTCAGTGCTTCCAGTGCCTTGCCTTGCACCTTGCAGCACAAGGTCCCGAATTCGACCCCTAGTAATCACACATCACAGTGCCGGGTGAGGTGGCTCACACCTATAATCCCAGAACTAGGGAAGCAGAGGCAGGAGGATTGCCAAGAGTTTAAGGCTAGCCTCAGCTACATAGTGAGTTCAGGGCCAGCCTGAACTACAAAACGAGACTCTTTCAAAAAAAAAAAAATTAGTATGTGTAAATTTGTATTGTTTAGAGACACATACCAACATACTGAGGATAAAATTATGGACAATGGACTTGCTCTCGGAATAACAGGGAAGTAGAGGGGGTGGACAGTGATGCAGACCCAGCAAGATTGGCCACCAGAAGGTTACTGTTGGGAGTTTAAATATATTTTCCATTGGTTTGAAATTTCTCATAGTACAAAGTTTCAAAATTAGTCAATTACCTATGACTAAAGCTAACAAGAGAGACAGAAAATCTCTGTACTCTGGAACTTCCTTAAGAAGTGTACGAAGACAGCTCCTGACCGGAAGTGTGCACCTGCCATGGATTAGAAGGCTCTCTATTGTCAGCATGTCAAGTCAGCCCACGTTTACCAACAGGAACACCATTATCCCAACCAAAACCCCAAGCGTGTTTCTGTGGAACTTGGGCTGCTTCCAAAATATATACACACATCCAAAGGGTCAAGAACATCTGAAATGCCCCTGAAGAAGAACCAATGCAGCACTTTCTCTACCATATATCAAGACCAATTATAAAACCATATTATTTCTGATGAATGGCACCAGAGCAGGGATGGACCAGTGGACCTCACCTCCTTGTGATCTCAGCACTCAGGAGGCTGAGGCAGGAAGACACTGCATTCAAGGCCAGCCTGGGCTACATAATGAGTTCAAGACTAGCCTGAATTACATAAATCTCAAGGAAAATCAATTACCTATGACTAAATATAACAAAAGATAGAGAAAACCTCTGTACAGAAAACACAAGACCTGAGGGAAAAAAACGTCTTGGCTGAAGAGGAAGACTGCAATTTGAGTTGAGGCTGAGCAATTTAGGAAGAACCTATCTCAATATAAAAACTTAAAAGGTTACAAGGGTACTAAGGATGTATCTCAGTGGTACAGTGCTCCTGGGCTCGATTACCTAGACCTAACAAAAGAAAAACCGAGACATGATAAAGGGAGCAGGAGGATCACAGGAGTACTGAACATATGGCAAAGACGACACTCAGCTGGGGGCGCTTGTAGCTACTGAAATAAATTCACCTACAACACTCATAATATTCAGGAGGGCAAAACCAAGATATGGTAAGCAGATCAGTGATTTCCAGCAGTCCGGGGTGAGGAGGGCTGAATTTTAAACCACAGGGGATGTTTTACTGCAGGGAAAGAATTAGGTAAAGACAGATGCACAATGGATTGCATTTGTGAAGATCATTAGAACTACAGTACAAAGAGCAAGGTCCAGTGCAGGCAAGTCTTCCAAAGTAAGTTAGCAGGGCCGGGGATGTAGCTGAGTGGTTCTGGCATCTGACTGGCAAGCACAAGGTCCTGAGTTCAGTCCTCGGTAACCACACACCACAGTGCAGGGCATAGAGGCTCACATCTGTAACCCCAGCACTCGGGAGCCAGAGACAGAAGGATTGCTGTGAGTTCCAGGCTCACCTAGGCCACATAGTGAGTTCAGGGCTAGCCTGAACTACAAAGTGAGACATAACTCAAAAAAGTTAGGAGGTCCAAGGAAATACTGGAGACTGAAAAGAAACTTACCTGTACTAAAAACGTAGGAGACGGTCTGCTTGCAGTGGGAGGGAAGTTGGAAAATTTCCTCAGCTACTTTGGAAATTAGGAGTGTGTGTAGACTGAGGGTAGGAGGAAGTTTCCAGAAGCACTGTGCTCAAAGTGGCGAATTTCCTGTGGGGTTATCAGTCTGAAACATCTAGATCTGTTTAGTGATCACAGCATGGCGGAGGGTGTGGCCAGTGATTCACTGTTAAGAGTGGGAGGTGACAGGCAAGAGCAAGGGCCAGGGCCGGGGAGTTAGCTCAGTGGTTCCGGCGCCTGTCTCGCAAGCGCAAGGGTCCGGGTTCGATTCCCCGGTAACCACATAACCCAAACCCAGCAGCAACCAGTACCACATACCACAGTGCCGGGCGTGGTGGCTCACGCCTGTAATCCCAGCACTCGGGAGGCAGAGGCAGGAGGATTGTGATGTGAGTTGGAGGCTGAGCTCAGGGCCAGCCTGAACCACAAAAGCGAGACCCTGTCTCAAAAAACCTAAAAAAAAAAAAAGAGCGAGGGCCAGCACGCCTCACGGTGATGGACGACAGTCACAGACATCATGAGAGGCTCACGCATAACACAACAGACACAGGGGATGGCATTCAGAAATATTCCCAGATAACACATCTGTGCGCTTGCTCCCCTGGCTAAGGGGCACGAGACGCAGCAGGACAAGCGTGCTGAGCACTCAGATCATGGCTTCTGGCACGTTCTCCTATGAAAGGATCTGCGGTCCTGCAGAAATGATTAATTCTAGGATCGGAGCAGGATGACTCTGCATCCTGCAGGGTTAGGGAGGAACAAGTACTCCAAACCAAGCAAAAGGTGTATGTCAAGAACTCACTGCTAACGCTGGGCAATCTGAGCTATCAATTAAATAAAACAGTATTAGGGTACAGCCCAGGGAAAATATCCCTGAGTCATACTGACATATTTCTAAAAATGTCTGACTGAATAAATAAATGTGGGACAAAGACAAACCTGCATGCAGAATTTTAAATACTTTATGTAAATATACATGTTCCTCAACTCAATCACCGTTTCTAGTCTACTCTCCAAGAAGGGAAACACGACACCCCACCTCTTCACGGTGAGTTGGGTACATGACTTCCTTCAATTAACACATCCTGACGGAGGAAAAGAACACAGCAAGGGAGAAGCTGGACAAAGGCTACCTCCGCAAGGTGACCAAGGGCAACGCCGGCGGTGCTAAGTTCTGTTCTCGGGATAAGGATGGGGCCTCAATGACCTTATCGCTAAGCCCTCCCGCCAGTCAAATCACATGACAATCATCACACAAAACCCAGGTAGGGGACTTCCCAGGAAACACCTGAGCCAGGTTCCTCAACATTGTGGAGGCCAAGAGAAACAAAGCAAGACAGAGACACAAGGAGTGGGTGACACGGTGGACAGGATCCTAAAATGGAATAAGGGCCCTGGGGATATCGAGGAAGTCTGGGTAAAGGATGAACTTCTGTTAACAATGGTGCATCAACAATTGGTCCCTTAATTATGACAAAGGAAACCTAGTCATGTGAGAATGCTAGCAAGAACAGCTTCTGGCTACATGAGAACTATCTTTGTACATTTTCTGTAAATCTAAAACTTTCTAAACTAAAGTTTCTTTTTAAAAAGTTAGCCCAAGATATTATTCTCCCTTGTTGGATCATTTGCAAAAATTCCAAGTAGCAGAGGCCAGGGATTTAGCTCAGTGATGCTGTCACCAGCCTTGCAAACCCAAGGTTGTGAGTTCAGTCCCCAGTACCGTGCCACCAAAAATCCAACTAGCAAAAAGTTTAGGCCCAAGGATTTAAATCAGTAGTGCCACACCTGCCTCACAAGTGCAAAGTCCTGAGTTCTAGCCCCATACAAAAAAAAGCAGAACAAGCTCTGTTGATGAGGGTGAGGTGCAACTCAGCGGTGGAGCATTCTTAGCATGTGCAAAGCCCTCAGTTCCATCTCTGGTGCAGGAAACAAAATCTTCTTAGAGTCCACCCCTCTCCCCAAGTTGTACACTGCTATGAAACCCAAGCCAGGACAACACCTGCAGAGGAAATTTGGGTGGGACTAGCAAAACCACTTACGCATCTACTCTTTTTTTTTTTTGTTTTGTTTTTTAGGTTTTTTTGAGACAGGGTCTCGCTTTGTGGTTCAGGCTGGCCCTGAGCTCAGCCTCAAACTCACATCACAGCAATCCTCCTGCCTCTGCCTCCCGAGTGCTGGGATTACAGGCGTGAGCCACCACGCCCGGCACTGAACGCATCTACTCTTTGACCAGCAACAAAAGCAGACTTGAAAAAGGAATGGATGTTGTCCAAGGGTGCTCAGTGTTAGGAAACAGGCTCAGCATCGCTGGGTCCAAGCCTTGGATCCAATCCCTAGCACCAAAAGAAAATACGAACTAAAAAAAGAGGCTGTGGGGCCGGGGATTTAGCCCAGTGGTTCCGACGCCTGTCTTGCAAGTACAAGGACCTGGGTTCGATCCCCGGTAACCACATACCATACTGGGCGTGGAGACTGACGCCCAGCAGCAACCAGTACCACATACCACAGTGCCGGGCATGGTGGCTCACGCCTGTAATCCCAGCACTCGGGAGGCAGAGGCAGGAGGATTGTGATGTGAGTTTGAGGCTGAGCTCAGGGCCAGCCTGAACCACAAAGCGAGACCCTGTCTCAAAAAAAAACCTAAAAAAATTAAAAAATAAATTTAAAAAAGAGGCTGTTATCTCTCTTTTGGGCTATGCAGTGATAGTCACAATATCTTGTTGAGGAATTAGGAAGAATGGCATATGAATATACCAGTGGTGTCTCAGTTCATGATCTTAATTCACTCCAGCATTGAGGAAAGATGGCCGAGGTGATGTCGGTCACCCAATGTGGAGTTCTTGAACAGAAGTAAAATTTCCCCAAATGATTCCACTGGTAAACTGGATTGTTTACAAACAGAAGCCTTCATGAACTGAAATGTTACTGTATATGTAGGTATCATATTTTTTAAATGAAGGGTAAACTGGGAATCCATGTTTTATAGCTTTGACTTTGGAGTCATGTGAATGAATGCATTATAAACTTATAAAATAAAATTAGATCAAAATTTAAAACTCATATCTGAAAACAGAAACCATAAGAAAATAAGTGGTTGGGCATGATGGTGTAAGCTCAGCTTCTTGGGAGGCTGAAGCAGGATAATCACAAGTTTGAGCTCAACTTGGACATATTAGGATTTTTCTTTTAAGTATAGTTTGTGATATTTCTAGTAAAATGTATGGAAAGAGAAGAGCCAAAACATAAGTGTCTCCGTACTAGTCAAAGTATTTTCTCTGACAGTAAGTTTCTATTCAGGCACTCAGGTACACACACACACACACACACACACACACGGTCCCTTGAAAGGCGTACGGTCTGTAACGAGCAGAGCTGCAGAACAGTCAATGCGATCAGAGAACAGAGCTGGAGCTGAGCAGCCACCACCAACTTCATTCTCTGTCACCTGACCGCCAAAATGTGCAGCGTGACCAGAGAACACTGAGCTGCAAAGGACTCCTCCTGCTCTGTGCACTGAATGAGCTGTCATTCTTCTTCCAGGCAGCTGAGAGTCAGGAATCAGGTGGGATGGGGCCCTGCTGAGATCTGTGTTACCACCTACAAGGGGGAGTTTCTTAGGACAATCAGGAGAACCCGTCGGGTGTGCGGCCCCTCTTTAGGGAAAGCCGTGAATAATGGTATGTGTAATTCCCTCTTTCTTGAATTTTTCTTAGTTATTTGTACTTCTTTCCTAAAACTATTTTCTTGCAGAAACTGACTTTTATACTGATGTAATATAAAAAGCCATTTGCGGGGTATGGCAGTGCCTGCCAAACCCCAGTACTCTGGAGACTGAAGCAGGAGGATCACCACGAGTTGGAAGCCAGCCTGGGCTTCATAATGTCTTCAAGTCTAGCCTGAACTTCCTAGTCATTTGTCTTAAAAGTGGGGATCAAAAAAGAAGTTATGATGTATGTCCACTGAAGCGCAAATCATCAAACTAAGAATGATCGATTATTTCTGGGCCTTTTCCAATAATACTCATTCCTAACCTGGTTCCTGGAATTTATGGGAGAAAATGAAAACGATCAGCTATTTTGTCTCCTGCTGCTCAGCTTCAGGTGTCCGGTTATCAGAACTTGCACATTACACACAGAACAGCTTGAAGACCACCCCGATGCGGGGCCAGATGAGGACTGGTCGTTCAGCTGCTCAGAGAGTTCTCAGAGTTCAGAACCAGAACAGTCCGACTCAACACCAGTGCTGCCTCTTCAAAACAAAAACAGACTTCAAATGTAGGATATTCAGTCCCTTCTCTCACCACACTCTCATCTTACAGCCTGTTTGGCCTGATACGTTTCGACATGCTGACAGCACTAGCAGGCTGCTAACCTACTGCCCTCGCATACGACATCAACAGTTCTTCTGTGACCTCAGACTCGAAGTACCTTGGAAACTTTGTCCTTCCTTCGCATTCTTGGGCACGAGATAGAACGGCTGGCGTCTTAGATCAGTTCTCACTTTGGTGCCAAGCCACTTTGTGATGGGCAGGCCGTCGTTGGTCTTCGCAGGCCAGCTACTCTTCACCTCCAATGCGAAGATTATATCCACGGAGATTTCTTTAGCTCTTCCAATGAGAAGTGTCACCGCAGGGCACCCCGGTTTCTTCCTTTCCACAACGACATCTGTATTTGTTTAAAGTGAACATTAGTTCCAAAACACTAACTGGCCTCAGCAGGCAGAGTTTTATTCATTTCATCAGCCCTTACTGACACCTGCCGCTGGGAGGCAGCGACAGGCGCCTCCAGCCTCTGGAGAGTCTGGACCTTGGTCTTTTGTGATGAAGTCTCAGGTAGAATTGAGGGGCAGGTGGAGGTCACGAGAGCGGGGGGCAGGGCACCCGAAGGCAGGGAGCCAGCGGCACGGCACAGAGACACAGCTTCGCCATGGAGGGGGCACAGCGGACAGCCAGGGGTCAACCAGGCCTGGGATGTGGCTTACTTAACTACTCGGTTCATTCAGGAGGTTCCACTCAACTGAGGAGCCAAGTGTGAGGGCAGCAGAAGGCAGCCTGGGGTACACCCGGGATTCTGGCCTGGGAATCGGCTGCTGTTAACTCCATTCCCCAAAAGAGCAAAAGCAGGAGAAGGACGGGACTGAACCGAACCATCTCAGATGTTGTGAGCTCTACGTGCCCAAGTGCAGACCATCACAGGACAGGTGGCTTTGGGACATTTCAGCAGGACTCCAGAAGGGACCACACTGAGCACAGAGAAGGTGCTGGACCAGTGCACCAGCAATTCCTAGCCAGAACAAAGAAAGACTCAGGGCCAAGAGGAGGGAACCCGAATTCCGTTGGGGACACTTGCTCAAGAATCAGCGGGGAGCAGACCACAGACTCTCCGATGTAACCTAGGGGAGGCTGGATGAAATGGTGACTAACCCGCCGTAGGCTGTGCAGCCTGTGTGGGTCACTAGGTCCACTCTGCTAACCTTCCCCTGCCATCGTTTCTTTGATATACAAATAAAGCTATTTTCTTTGTATTTAAAAAATGCTGGAGAAATTCACATATCTGTCTATTTCTTACTATTGTATCATCATTTTTTTTAAAAAATCGTTATTGATACATTATGAATACACATCATCGCATTCACCTTTGTGAGTTTGTACCAGAATATGACATGACTTGATTCTCATTTTTCCCTTTCCCTGCCCCCGCCCTGCAACCTCCTACCCCATATATACACAAACTTTGTTTTCGTTATTCTTTTTTTTTTTTAGGAGGAAAGGTTTATTCAGTTCACAGTTTGCAGAGATTTCAGTCCTAATTGGCTGGCTCCAAGGCGCGAGGGCAGGAGGGCCACAGTTCATGGCGGAGGAAGATGGCAAAAGCAATAAGATCCCTGCTGTACCTTCAGACCCCTGTCACCTCTGAGGCAGTACCCTCCACCCGTCAAAGGCTGCCCGGCACGAAGGCTCCGCCTCCCTTTCCTTTACCTTCTCAAACACTTTGCTCTTTGATTAGTCCCTTCAGCCACCTCTCCGTGTTTCGCACCGTCTTCCACTCCGACTGCACCTCTCCCGGCCTGACCCTCCCCCCTCCCCTTATTCATTTTTCTACTCGCTCTCAGCCCTCGCGGCAGCGCAGCTCCGTGTTACACGCTCTCCACGCTCTGTGTCCCCACTAGACTGCGAGCTTCAAGCAGAGATCCCACCGATCCCATCAGCGCACATTAACCGAGGGCAGCACTGCAGGGAATATTCAGAGGAAATCACACCAGAGCCGGTCAGGAGTGAAGAAAAAATACCAGGAAGATGCAGTAGACTAAAGCCAAGGCCAGGGTTGTTTCTAACAAGCCAGAAACAGTACACAACAGTGAGAGAGAAGAAGAGAAGGGGAGGGGAGGGGGAGGGGAGGGGAGGGGAGGGGAGGGGGCGAGGCCACACGCTGGCAGTAGGTAGCATAGAATTTTAAGGACCAAAAGTCAAAAGTCTTACCTTTGATGTTCTTAATTTCTTTCTTAATGACTTCTCTAAACTCTGAAAGCATCTTAGAAGCTGATAAAAACTCCCCTTCTACAAACTCATTGAGAGGATTTCCTCGGGGATTTCTTTTGAGTTTCACAAAGTAATAGGCACCGCTGTCAGAATATTCCTCTAGCTGAATCCTGGGGACTTCCAGTTTAAACATCACATCAAATTCGTTAGGTGCAAGAACCTAGCAAACAGTAAAA
>PVIR01046389.1:0-10284 GCA_004026965.1 Petromus typicus
CTGAGTTAAGCAGCGGGCGACTCGGGAAACGGTCACTGCGGCACCGAGTCTGCGTCACCGAACCTGCACCAGGGTTGGAGCTTGCTGGCTTCCAGGCCTATGCCAGAAGAGCGCCCAGGGACTGAGGTTAGCAGGTCAGAGTCTAACTTTCTCCACAGCAACTGCAGAAGCACATCCAGTCACCTTGTATTGGTGAGTAGGTGGGCCTGTTGGAACAACAGCCCCTACCATTGCAGCTGCACAGGGCCTACATCCTACTGGCCTCCAGGCCGACAGCACAAGTGAGCCCAGAGACTCTGTATTGCTGAGCAGGCGGGCCTATTGGAACCTCAGGCAGCGCCATTGTAGCAGTTCAGAAGCCACAGTCTTCCTACCTCTAAAGCAGACAGGAGAAGGTGTTCTGACTGTATTGATTGAGTGCCTCATATGGTGTGCCAGAACTAGGGGTTTTTCTTTAGGTCCCAATACAGACTGCAAAGAACAGCCCAGGAAATACTGCTATTTTAAGGTTCCTAACTATTAGGAGGAAAGTGACTTGCAACAAACAGCGCCAGAAAACAGGGCAGGTCAGAGATGAGGAACCACTCAAAGTCTCAGATACAAAGATCCTCATCTCCAGGTAACACAGGGAAAAGGGAAATAGAGAAGTTTGAAGCCCTGTCACCAGGGCCCTCAGAAATGGTAACCAAAGCAGATCTAGTAAAATGGAAATCAGAACTGATCTCTGACATTAAAGCAGAGTTATTAGACAATGTCAACATGATAATTAATAAAGCTAAAGGGGAAATCATGGAGTTGATAGAATCCAAGATAGCAAAAGCAATGGAACCTTTTCAACACCTACAAGCAGAAGTCCAGGAAATTAAGAAAAAAAATGAAAGTTTGCGCAATAGAATGAATTTGGCAGAAGACCGAATTTCAGACCTAGAAGACAGAATCTCAACCAATGAACTGGAAAGGCATAATCTATGGAAAAAAGCAAGCGATAATGAAAAGTCAATCCAACAGCTCCTAGATGATTCAAAGAAGAATAACATAAGATTGATTGGAGTCACTGAGGAAGCAGGAGACAATGCTAAAGACATCAAAAAGCTATTCACAGAAATAATGGCAGAAAATTTCACAGAAAAAGGGAAAGAATTGGACATACAAATATATGAAGCATGCAGAACGCCACATGCCCATGACATGAAAAAATCTACACCTAGGCATATCATCATAAAAGTCCCACATATGCAGAAAAAGAATGAAATACTGAAAGCAGCCAGAGAAAAGCAACCAGTTAAATTCCAAGGGAAGCCCATCAGGATCACAGTGGACTTCTCAACTCAAACACTCAATGCAAGAAGAGCCTGGAGTGAAGTCTTCCAAGCCCTAAAGGAAAACAACTTCCAACCCAGACTGATGTATCCTGCACAACTATCCTTCAAAATTGATGGGGAAATAAGATACTTTCATAACAAAAAACACCTGAAAAATTTCACAAATACAAAACCTGTGCTCCAAAACATTTTAAAGAATATCTTGGAGAAAAATAAGGAAAGTTACAAATCCATGAGACCTAACTGAGTCAACCCATGGGACCAAACAAGAAACTGATGGGGAAAGGGTACAAGTAGAAAAACACAGCCAAGAACAGGAAAACATGGCAGCACTAAATTTACCTATATCAGTCATAACGATTAATGTCAATGGACTCAATGCACCAATTAAGAGATACAGACTGGCAGAGTGGATCAAAAAACAAGGTCCTACAATCTGCTGCATAAAAGAAACACACCTAATTCAGAAAGAAACCCATGGACTAAAAGTAAAGGGATGGAAAAAAATAATCCATGCCACAGGAAACAGCAAGAAAGCAGGAGTGGCGATTTTATTCGCAGACAAAATAGACTTCAAGCCAAAGCTGATAAAAAGAGATAAAGATGGACACTATCTTTTAGTTCAGGGAAAATTCCAAGAGACAGAAATCACAATCTTAAATATTTATGCTCCAAATTCTAATGCACCCAACTATATAAAACAAATATTAACAGACTTGAAAAACCAGATAAACTCCAATACAATAATAGTAGGGGACCTCAATACCCCACTGTCACAAACAGACAGATCAACTGGACAAAAAGTCACTAAGGAAACCCTTGAGCTCAACCAGACTCTTGAGCAAATGGACTTAATAGATGCCTACAGAGTATTTCACCCCACAAAGTCAGGATATACATTCTTCTCAGCTGCGCTTAGATCATTCTCCAAAATAGACCATGTGCTCGTTCATAGAACAGGTTTAAGCAAATATAAAGGGATTGAAGTTATCCCTTGTATACTGTCAGACCATAGTGCCCTGAAATTGGAGCTTAATAGCAAAGGAAAGCCCAGGATCTTCACAAGCACACGGAAACTGAACAACACCCTGCTCACCAACTAATGGTTCACAAAAGAAATTAGAGAAGAAATTGAGCAGTTCTTACAACTAAGTGATACCCCCAGTACAACATATAGAAATTTATGGGACACAATGAAAGCAGTTCTAGGAGGAAAATTCATAACAGTGAAAGCCTACATCCAGAAAGCGGAGGAAGCTCAAATAAACAATTTAATGGTGAACCTCAAGCGACTAGAAAGAGAGGAGCAAAACAAACCCAAAGCTCGCAATAGGCAAGAAATTATAAGGATCAGGGTAGAAATTAATGCAATAGAAACCAAGAGAACAGTTCAAAAAATCAATGAATCCAAAAGTTGGTTCTTTGAGAGAATAAACAAAATTGATAGACCCTTAGCCAACCTCATTAAAGAAAGGAAGGAAAAGGCTCATATCTATGCTATTAGGAATGAGAACGGAGAAATTAGTACCGACCCAGAGGAAGTCCAGTCGATAATAAACACCTACTTTGAAAATTTATACTTCAATAAAATGGAAAATGCAATAGAAATCGATAGATTTCTAGACACATATGAACTCCCAAAGCTGAATAAAGAAGATATAGAAATGTTAAATGCCCCAATAACAATCTGTGAAATTGAAAATGTAATTAAAAACTTGCCAACAAAGAAAATCCCTAGACCTGACAGTTTTACTGCTGAATTCTATAAAACTTTTAAAGAAGAGTTAGTGCCTCTACTTCTGAAACTCTTGAATGAAATTGAAAAGGAAGCAATACTCCCAAACTCATTCCTGAAAACAACCATTAACCTTACTCCAAAAGCAGAGAAAGACCCAACCAAAAAAGAGAACTACAGGCCAAGATCTCTAATGAATATCGTTGCAAAAATCCTCAATAAGATACTGGCAAAGAGAATACAGGGAATTATCAAAAACATTATACACCCTGACCAAGTTGGATTCATCCCAGGGATGGAAGGATGGTTCAACATACGTAAATCAATAAATATTATACACTATATTAACAGGTTTAAGGGCAAAAATCATATAGTCATCTCAATTGATGCAGAAAAAGCATTTGACAAAATACAACAACATTTATGTTCAAAACTCTACAGAAGATCGGAATAGATGGTCTGTATCTCAAACTAATAAAAGCTATCTATGAGAAACCTTCAGCCAGTATCATACTAAATGGTCAAAAATTGAAACCTTTCACACTAAGATCAGGAACAAGACAAGGGTGTCCTCTCTCACCACTTCTGTTCAATATAGTTCTGGAAATATGAGCCATAGCAATTAGGCAAGAGAAAGAAATAAAAGGAATAAAGATAGGAAAAGAAGAAGTTAAATTGTCATTATTTGCTGATGACGTGATACTCTATCTAGAGGATCCTAAAAATGCAATTAAAAAACTGCTGGACCTAATCGCCAATTTTAGCTGCGTAGCTAGTTACAACGTCAATGTTCAATAATCAATAGCCTTTGTATACACAAACAGTAGACCCACTGAGATAGAAATTGGAGAGTCAGTCCCTTTCACAATAGCACCCCAAAAAATAAAATACCTAGGAATCAATCTAACAAAGGAGGTGGAAGACATCTACTCTGAAAACTATAGCATTCTGAAAAAGGAGATAGAAGATGATATCAAAAAATGGAAAGACATACCTTGCTCCTGGGTAGGAAGAACCAATATTGTCAAAATGGCTATACTCCCAAAACTACTCTACACATTCAATGCAATCCCGATTCAAATCCCAACAGCATATTTCACAGATCTAGAGAAAAAAATTCAAACTTTCATCTGGAATCATAAAAGACCTAGAATAGCAAAAGCAATTCTAAGCAACAGGGACATGGTGGGGGGTATCACAGCTCTGAACCTGAAACTATACTATAAAGCCACCGTGATAAAAACTGCATGGTACTGGTAAAGTAACAGACCCGAGGATCAGTGGAGTAGACTAGAAGATCCAGAAACTACTCCAGATACACTGAGCCACCTCATCTTTGACAAAGGAGCCAAAAATCCTCAATGGAGGAAAGATAGCCTCTTTAACAAATGGTGCTGGAAAAACTGGGCTTTAACTTGCCAAAGGCTAAAACTAGATCTCACTCTTTCACCGTGTATCAAGCTAAAATCAAAGTGGATAAGAGACCTAAATATTAAAACAGACACTCTAAACCTACTTCAAAACAGGTTAGGTAAAACTCTTGAAGACATTGGCTTAGGGAAAGACTTCATGAACAAAACTTCTATAGCACAGGAATTGGCTGAGGAAATCAACAAATGGGACCTCACTCTTTTAGAAAGCTTCTGCACAGCAAAGGAAACCACCAACAGTGCAAATAGGCAACCAATAATGTGGGAAAAAATCTTTACCAGCTGTTCCTCAGATAAAGGGCTATTATCTAGAATATATAAAGGGCTCAAAAAATCAGCCCACCCAAATTTAAAGACCCAATTCAAAAATGGGCATCTGAAATGAACAGATATTTTTCAGAGGAAGAAGTAAGAGTAGCTAAGAAGCATATAAAGAAATGCTCAACATCATTAGTCATTCGAGAGATACAGATGAAAACAACATTGAGATTTCTTCTCACTCCACAAAGAATGGCTGCCATTTCAGATTCAGCCAACGGCAAATGTTGGCAAGGCTGCGGAGAAGAAGGAACCCTTCTCCACTGTTGGTGGGACTGTAGACTCATACAACCCCTGTGGAGATCAGTTTGGAGATTCCTCAAAAACCTAGGATTGGGAGGCCCATTTGGCCCGGCCATAACTCTGGTAGGTATATACACACAAGAATTAAAAGACTCATATCACAGTGACATGTGCATGCATGTTTATAGCAGCTCAATTTGTGATTGCTACATCTTGGAAACAACCCAAATGTCCATCCACTGGAGACTGGATAAAAAAGCTCTCGTTCTTCTACAGAATGGAATATTGTTCTGCCATAAAAAAATGATAACTTTGAATGATTTCTACTTAAATGGACATACCTTGAGGATATCCTCATAAGTGAAATAAATAAGGCACAGATAGGTACATATCGCCTCTTTTCTCTGGTATGAGAAAATAAAGATGTAAATGAGTCCTAGCATTTTATGTTATATATTGTGAAATAGAAAATGCTCAATGTAAAATAGGGTGAATGGGGATATTGTTGAGATTGTAACAAAAAAGTAAGGAAACAAATTTTATGTATATGCGCAGGGGGTAGGATGGGTAGGGCTATGGGAAAAAATGAGAATTAAGTTGTGTCTTATAGTGGTACAAATCCCCATTTTGGAGTGCAATCATGATGTGTATGTAATGTACCAATAAAGATTTTAAAAAATTTAATATGAAGCTGAAAGAAACTCAGAATAGCAAAAGCCATCCTAGGAAACAAGACAGAAACATAAGAGTGATTCTTTTTAGAAAGGCAGACCATTTACACAAAAGTAGATGTGTGGATCAAAAAAACAAGATACAGTACAGGAATGTCCTCAGACATACTCAGCTATGAACACATCGCATTGGAAAAATCACTTATTCATACATAGAATATTCATCTTCATCTATATCTCTTACCATCACTAAATTAAAATCAAAATACATCTAATATTTGGACATTAATCCAGAAACAATGAACTCAGTGGAGGATAAAAAAAATGTAATGTTCCAAGTGGTAGGTGTAGACAAGGACTTTCTGAACAGACTGCTAGTTGCACAAAAGATAACACCAATAATCCACAAAAGGCATATCATATTAAAAGCATTTGAATAAAAAGGAACCAATCAGTGGAGAGAAGTACCCCATAGAACTGAAAAGCTTGCCAGCTATTCCTCAGACAAGGTGCTGATATTTAGAATATATAAGACTTACCAGTATTAGAGAACCCAAAATAAAAAACCAAATCAGAAAATGGGCAAGTGAAGTGAATACAAACTTCTCAGAAGAGTACAAATGGAGCATATGCATATAAAAATGTTCAGTATTTCTGACCACTAGAGAAATGTAAATTAATGCAATGCTAAAGTTTTATCTCATGCCATGAAGAATCACAGTCATCCATAAATAAAATGATAACAAAGCTGGTGTAGCAATACTGAGAAAAGCATACCCTCCAATATCAATAGTGGGGATATAAAACTGTTGTAATCAGTATGGCGATTTCCAAAAAAACCTAAAATCAGAAATTCCAGTTTACCTAACCATTTCCTTTCTAGGTTAATTTTCAAGAGAGTTAAAGATATTATACTTCAGTGATGCAAACATAAAAATGTCATTGCAGTACAATACATAATAAATAAACATGTATGTCCATCAATGGACAAATGGAAAAAGAAAATGTGGTATTTATCCAGAATGAAACACTACTTGGCTCCAAAGAAGAATGAATTGGGGACATTTGTAGGAAAACGGATACACTTGGAATCACAATCTCAAATACTCTGCAGTGTCTCTTCTTTGATTAAGCAAAAGTGTAAATGAACAGCAAGGTAAATCATTGATATAAGGGTACAGGTGGATAGATCCTTTACAAGTGGAAAATGCAGTAAGGATAGGGGAGTGAGTACTTAAAATATGTCATGTATATTTATCATACAGCTACAAGGAATATCAACATTATGTGTCATATACACAAATTAAAAATATTGAAATTAACAACAGAAATGAAAACGAGGAAGAGGGATTTAGATTCAGAGAGAGCAAGTTGAGTGGGGAAGTGAAGAGACATAAAAGAAGAATTAATGTATTATGTGCATGTACCTATTCCTTAAGATCAATGTAAATCTTAGTAGTGCAAGTATGTGATAAAAAAGTGTGCATACCCAAATAGTTTTACATATTTTCACTTTATACTCTAATATCATGATCAAGTAATCAGTGATGGCTATTTTAATGTAAATAATTCAAGTTTATTAATATTAATTCATGAAAACTAAATAAATAAAATACAAATTGCCTCACCAAATAGCTAATGGTTAGCTGTTAGTTGCACCTGGATAGTTGCTACTCGGTTGCACAGTCTAGACATAGCACATTTTTATTTGGTAGCATTGCCTGAATATATAGGTTTTTCAAAGGTGAATCTGAAGCAGTAGTACCTTTTTCTTTTTCTTTTTTTTTTTCTGAGATAAGTTCTCGCTTTTGTAGTTAGGTTGGTCCTGAGCTCAGCCTTGCACTCACAGAAATCCTCCTGCCTCTGATCCCTAGTGCTGGGATTAGGCATTGTTGTATGTGGTTACTGGGGATCAAATCTGGGCCCTTGCACTTGTAAGGCAGGCACCAAAACCACTGGGCTAAATCCCCAGCCCAAGCAGTAGTACATTTTGTGCAAAAACAAAGCCTTATATTGTCAAGTATTTTTACATCTTAACCCATTTTTATATGTGTGTGTTATAGTGAAAAAGCCTTTGTCTTTTTTGTGCTGCTGTAACCAAATGCCTGAGGCTAGAGAATTTATATATATTAAAATGTATTTGTTGTAGTTTGGAAATATGTCAAATCTAAGATTACTGTGCAGGCATGGGGGAGGCTTGCTTGCTCTTGCTGTACTGTCATAAGGGAAATGTGTAAGGCAGGAAATAGGAAAAGAAAAGAGCGTGTCTCTTCATGTGAGCTTAAAGTAAGAAAAGCTTCCTGGTAAGAAATAAGCTTAAATTAGACGATACATATGGGTTTGACTTCAGTGGAGAAACAGACGGGATGAACCTGCTCCTTCAAGTCCTTTAGTAAATGTCATTACTTTATGTATAAGGAATGTACACATGTGACATAACTATCAAAACACCCCATTACTTAGCATCACTGCATTAGAGACTATCGGCTTATGATACCAACACACTTGAGTGCAGCACCCACTTGATCTGTTCCCCATCTCCTTGGAATCTAAGCAGTGAAGGGAGCTGACATCGATGAAGCTTATGATCCTGGCTGTGTCTGGACAGAGCCCATTGTTTGTAACCCAGGAGCACCTGCTTGTCTCCCACCTTTCACTAAAATGCGACAGAATATTCAGTGGGCTTGAAAGCTGTATAAAATCACAGAATTTCAATTATTATTGATAAAATAAGACAAATTGGAGGCCAGTAGCTGTATTTGAGAAGCTATCTATAACCCAGTGGACTGTGGGATATCATGTTTACACAATTATTTTTTCTTTAAAGAATAACAGCTGAGCAATGAGTCTATATAAAACATTACCTTTTTGCCTTGTAAACTGTGCATAAACTATGCATATATCATTCCATGTGCTCACTACCTGTCATCTTGAAAAGTACCATTTCTTCTCTTATCCCACCATAGTGAAAAAAAATCCTTTTCATGTACAAACATTTAATTCTGATCTTTTTGACCATTAGAGTTAGTCAATATTCACACATTTGTCAATTTATTGTACCTAAAAGGACTGCTTCTAGCAATTCCAACAACACCGAATCCTGTCAAACACCAGTATTGTATCTGTCTTCAAATAGGAGACAATCATGAGAATTACAACAGATGCACAATGGAAGCAGCAGGCCTGATGAAACTTTTCCTGGAATGAAGCTTCCAGACACTGTCCTCACACTGAAATTAAAGATAAAATGTTCAGCCTTTTACTTCGATAGATTTGTCCTCTCTTGGCCACACTTGCTGCTCTCTCTAGTGTATCAGATAATTTGTAACTCTTCTTTACTCCTTGACTATTGGTAAGTTCCTTTGCCAGATATAACATGGGTCTTTTGCATATCACACCTCCCATGGCTGAAGGGAGAGAGGCAGAATAGAGAAAGTGGAGGGGATTCAAGAGGCGGGAGATGCAGAAAACTGGAAAGTAAACATTTTTCTTGGAAAAACTCTTGATCCATATCATTTTGATTAAGGCTGGACCTCAAGATAGAGCATATGGGTGAGTACTAAACTTAATCCAAACCAAAATATCTGAGGTGTGGGTGTTTCAAAATAAAATAGATCCCTAACTACTTTTAGAATCTTCACTGAGGTTTTTCTAAATGTTGACAGTTCTAGAAAATTCTACATTGAACATCTTCCCACAGGTGGGTTTAATCATTCTCCAGGTCTCAAAGCCACCACTGTGTTTTTTCTTTGCTTTCTTTCCGATCCTAAATCAATTTTTAAAAATGCTTTATCTGAAACGGAATTAAAAAACTTATCCTTTCCCTCCTACTCCGTGGAATCTTCAACTGAACTTGCACTTCCCCCTCGCCCCAGCCACCCAACCTCCTCTCCCTCACCTGCTCCTTTCAACCCCTCTCTACATAGTACCGTATTATGAAACATATGTAATATGTGCCCACAAAGTGAAGGAAGACATGGCTTAAAAGAAAGCAATCAAGAGACAATTAACTGATCTGCCAAACTTGTCTTTATTGGTTGGGCAATTGACTTCGATGGGAAATCACATGGGATATTTTTTAGTCCATTCCTTAGCCAGTCTTTCATACTCTTTCTTGTCTTTCAGAAAGACCTTAGCAACTTCAGGGACTAATGGATCCTCCAGATTGGGATCACACAACACGGAGAGGATGGACAAAAGAACTCGGGAAATAGTGAGCGCTGGAGACCACTGCGACCTGAGGATGTCTAAGCAGATGTTTCCATTTCTACTAATATTTGGATGGAAAATTTTGGTGGTAAATGCTACCTTCGGTGGTTTGAATGGGTAATCTGATGGAAGGTGGATATTGAAGAAGAAAATCCCTCCGTGGTAGGGGCTATCTTTGGGAACCATTATGGTTCCTTGCCACTGAAACAGGTCTTCTTCCACAGGCTCAGCAGAGCAGTGGGTTGGGGGATCATGAATCAGGTCAAGGATCTCGCTCTGAGTTCGCTTTACAGAGATCCTTTGTGACTCTTGATGCTCTAACTCTGGTGCAGTTCCGGGTAGTTGGCAGAGGATTT
>PVIR01046390.1:0-10243 GCA_004026965.1 Petromus typicus
AAAAAAAAAAAAAGAAATATGGAGTTAGTGATATTAAAATAAAAAATTCTCACTCCAAAACTGTTAAAGAATTAGTCTTGACTGGAGTTGCTATTATGATATGCAATGCAAACTTTTAAACAATTAGGTTGCATTTGTTATCAGACCCAAAAGTCGTATCTTATTCTTGGATAAAGTCTGTCTCATTCTACGTAATCGATGTGTTCCTGAATGTTTATGTAGGAATCAAAATTTGTAATATGCTGTTAAATACCCTTTTATCTCTGTGTCGCAGGACCACATCCAAAGAGATTTACCCTAAAATAAGGAGTCTAATAAACCTAATCTGCTGCAGAATAAATTAGAAGGTTCACTTACTTCTGTTGCAGTAAAGGAATTTTCAGGGTATTCTCAGTAATAGGGATATAAGGATTTATTAGGTAGAAATGTAATGTTCATGCTCAAGGAAATGGAATTTAGGGTTTGGGAGGTGGATATATTCATGGATCTGGGGGATGTCTTTCCAATGGATGGTCTGGGACGTGTGGTCCTACTGTGTGTCAAGTCACTCAACTGGCTGCTGTGTCAGATACAAACCAAGTTTTGTGCTTCGGACTGAGATCTGTTGCCCACTTTTACAAAAGTTGTTAGTAAGAAACAACAGAAAAGCTTCCCAGGAAAATTGTGGGATTTTTCTTTCAATCTATTTTTTCTATTTCATGTGACCATTAGGAAGAAGAAAGGATTAAGGGAAGAAAGATTTGTATGTAAACTGAACCTAGTGTTGTGAACCAGATTTCGTACACTAGATTGTAGAAAGTTTAGAAACTCCTTGATATGAAGATCTGATGTTAAAATTTTAACACTTTCAGGAAATAACAAATTATAATGCTGACCACTGAACTGAATTTTACTGTTGTACCTGTTCTAGAAAATCAAGGATATTTGGTTTTATCGACTTTAAAGCTACTGTTTGAGATTGTTACAGATAATAAAGGAATCAACCCTGAATGCAGAATACAAAAGAGACCAGAAAATGGATAAGAAGGCAAAAATCTCTATGCCATTTTATAATTTTACTCTTGTTAAATTATTATGTATCAACTGAAATATTTTTTTTAAGTTTTTTTGAGACAGAGTCTCAATTTGTAATTCATGCTGGCCTTGAACTCACTATCTATGCAGCTCAGGGAACCCTCAAATTCACAGCAGTCCTCCTACCTCTGCCTCCCATATGAGCCACCACACAGAGCTATGTATTAATTGAAATATGTATTTAACAAAAGAATATCTGTAGAAGTCAAAGGTGAGAAAGAACTGACTAAATGGATGTATACGGAGAAAAATGTTCTGAGATACTATACAGGAAGCAGGGTTGATTTGATGTATAAATATTTGTATAATCCTTAAAAGTAGGACAAAATTCTGACAAAATGAGTTAGTCAAGATTTTGTACCTCCCAAGTTCAAGGTCAAAAAATAGAAGACTCCAAGATCACTTCATAGTTCCAGACTCCAGCCTTTCCAGTGACATAAATAGAGGAATTGCATTCTCTATTTCCAGATTCACATTTACCACAATCGACATTTATTTAAGGTTAAAGACAAATGAGGTGCAGTTTACATGACAATAGTCTTCACCCTTTTTAAGTGCCCACTTCAAAGGTTTAAGTAAATTTGCTAACTTGTGTAGCAAATCAGCTAGATCAGATTTAGGATGATTTCATTACTCCTTTACTCCTGTGTCCTATGTACCATTAGTTCCTGTTTCTACCCCCGCCTCAGACAACCTTTGATCTATTACTACAGATTTACCTTTTCTGCACACTTCACATAATTGGAGAATAGAATATATTGTCTTGTCTGTAAGTTTTCTGTCACTTTCTATAATGTTTTTGAAGTTTATTTGTGTTTGTTATGATTACTTTTTGTCAATAAATAACATTCCACTGTATGGGCACACAGTAAAAACCTTGATTTGCGAGCAGAATTGATCCCAGAAATATGTTCAAAATCCAAAATCTGTATATGAAAGTAATTTCTCTATGAGAAATAATGGAAACTCAAATGATTCATTTCACAACCCAAAAGTATTCATATAAAAATGACTACAGTATTGTAATATAAAATAAAGGAAATGCAAATAGAAAGCAAAAAAACAAATAAACTTGCACTCACCTTTGAAAACTTCCGTGGCTGGTGTGAGGCAGACAAGAAAGAGGATGGTTATTATGTAGGCCAACTTTCTCTCCTCCTTGTGGAATCACCGATATCTCTTGGCTCAGTGGGATCTTTTCCTCTTCACACAGCTTTAGCAAGGAATCTATCTGATGACACTGCGTTTGCCTCCTTTTGAGAATTTTGTGAAAATGTGACATTGCATTGTCATTAAACAGATTCACCACTCACACTCACACCCAGTCTTCTTTGGGTGGTATTTTCTACAAGTTTCACACATCTCCCTAAATCTCATTTGAAGTGAGGGGATTCCTCCAAGTTTTCCTCCTCCTCCTCCTCCTCCTCCTCCTCCTCCTCCTCCTCCTCCACAGATGAGATCTTCCCCATACCTCTTTCTGTTAGGACCCGAGGCTTCCATTGCTTCAGTTGAGACCATAATTAGGCATCACTTACTACTTGTATTGAAGACCTCACTTGTTTATCAAGTTAAAATGTGTTAGAAATGTTTACACAACTCACAGAATAAGTTACACACAATCCACAATTTTAGTGTAGCATGTTTGGCTTATCTATTTGCTAGTTGATGGAAATTTGGAATATTTTGAAGCTATTATACATAAAGCTGCTCTAAAAACATTTACCTAACAATCTTACTCTGTTTAACTTTTCCTGTTACCTCGCCATATTTCACCTTCTACCAAAAAAATCTTTGTGTGGGCATCTGTTTTCATTTCCTGGGTAGATACCCAGAGTGAAGTTATTGAGTCATGTAGTAAATCTATGTTTGACTTTGTAAGAAGCTATCGAACTTCTTCTAAAGGGGACTGTACCTCTTTGTATCCTCAGCAGCGATGCCTGGTGATGGTTTCTCTACATCCTCATCAGTATTTTTTATCATTTGTCTTACTGACTATGGCTATTCTGATAAGTGTGAAATAGCATCTCAGTGAGGTTTTAATTGCACTTTCCTAGTGGCTGATGATATTAAACCTCTTCTCAACTATTTATTTCTCATTTCTCTATCTCTGTCTGAGACAGCTTCTGCGGCTAAAAGATGGCACTCTTCTTGTATTCTTTTTGGTCCTTTTGAGCTCAGATGATGCTATGATGAAAATGCATGGAAGTGCTTGGCTCCTAAATTTTTTTAGGGTATCCAGGACTCCACATAAAGGAGGTATTTTCTCTGGATTAATAGCTGTCATAACACTTGGTAGAAAAGCAGGTGCAATTATAGAAGCTACTATTTTTGTGCTGTTTTGCTTGGAGTTTTTTGAGACAGTCTCATTAAACAGTTTAGGTTGGTACAAAGTCATAATTCTCCTGTGTCAGCATCCCCAGGGATGAGAGTACAGGGATACACCAGTATTTTTTTAATTTTTCACTGAGCTAAAGGCAAGATTGAACTGCCTCAAGGCTTCTTTACTTTCTCCATAGGCAGAGAGAGAACAGAATCCCCAGGAAAACAATACTGAAAAACAATGCCAGTAACCTGGCACCATCCATGTAATTCATTCAAAATGTTGATATGCCAGGCAAGAGCCTGAGTTCAGGGCCTCTTCGAAAGGCATGACAGAACTCTTCTACCTTACAAACTCGCTATCAGATGTAATTAGCTTATTATGCTAACATGATAAATAGTTACTGAATAACTCCCTAAATTAGATTGACCTCAATCTCTACAGGTCACATCTTTCAATAAAATCTTGTTTTGCTTTCTAAAAACATACAAGGTGCTAAAACAGACATAATGCAGATGTTTTGAAGAGGCCCTCTCCAGATCTCAAGTCATGTTAACAATGATTCCTGCTGTGGAATCCCATCAGAAACTTTTACTAGTCAAGCCACTTCTTTGCCATTCAACAAATTCCTGCAAGCAATATTCCTCCTTCTATGACTTTTATATACAGGTGAGACTTAAAATTTTCTCAATTCCTATTTAGATCTTTGACCAAAAATGTGTGAGAAGGTAATTCTCTGTCATCTCAGCAGAAAATTTTTTTCTTGTTTTCTCCAGTTTTGAAAAAAATGTACTGTCCCCTGCAACATAGCACAGTATCATTTGAATCAGTGGTTGATTTTGGGTATGAGGTAGATGCTCTAGAGTACTTTGTTGTTCATTAAGCACATGAAGCAGGGGTGCATGTGAATACAGCACCGCAGATGTCTTTGAACTTAGGGCTTTGTGTAAGGTCAACATTTCAGACTTGCTAATGTATCTTCAGAAGTACTAGTTTACCTAACCTAGAAGTGGAGATGGAAAGAAAGGCTCTTGACTGACATAATGGTTTTGTGGCTTTAATTCTGTTTTGAATTTGGGGATTTTTCTTTATTTCCCTGCTTCAGTGGAAAGTCCTAGAATAAGAACCAGATGGTCTACATTTGAGTCTAAAATTCTACCTGTTAGAAGCTGATGTCTTGACCCAAATGAATCCTCTAATTCTCACTCTTTTCATGAGTAAAAAGAGGTTGTATTAATTACTAAATGCACCTGATGAAGGTTGATATTAATTCTCCATTTTATTTATCACTAAATACATAATTGATTGCATTGATAAAATAAAGCTTATAAATTTCTGTCAAACTGTTTTACTTAAAAAGTTATTCAGAAATGGTTCATTTTACTATTCAAAAATAAGCCCAAACCTACTACAATTCTATATTGCTAAGATTGTTACAAATTTTTTAAATCATATTTCCAAAAGACAAACGTTTATACATGTGTGATTTCCTGTAAGGTTAAACAATTGCTGATTTTGGCAGTAAAATCACATAGTGATTGGAGTCTTTGCAAACATTTGTCGTTAAAATATTCCACTCTTAGTCCAAGTTTCATTACAAGGTAGTTCCTGTCACATTCATCATAAATAGAACAACAAAAGTAGGTACTGGCAAGGCTCTTGAGCAACCTGAGTATGCATACACTGCTGATGGAAATGAGTACAAGCTCATGCAAAAATTACTTGAAAGCATCCAATAATGCTAACCATGATTCAGGGCCCAGCATTTGTAATTTGGGGTAAATGAATTTTGCTAAACGATATCCTTATAAGGCTCTTCATAGTACCTTTATGTATAGTAGCCAAGTACTAGAGACAAATAACAGCAGGAGAATGTTTATTCTCATTATGTGCAATATTAGTATTTTTCAATATTTTTAATTGATTTTATTGGTACATTTTTTATATATACATTGTGATCACATTCAACATTAAGAGTTTGTACATATACATGACACATCTTGATTCTCATTTTTTCTCTTTCCCTTATATATACAAGGTAGAGGGTGTATACATAACATTGTTTATATATACATAACATTGTTTATATATACATAACATTGTTTCTTTTTTATCATAAAATTTTTCTTTCCTTTCTTTACTTACCCTTAACCCTCTTATGCCTTTTCCTTTGAATATTTTCTTCCTATATCACAACACCTATCACACATTTTGGAACACATTTACACCTTCAGTTTCTCATAGCAAAGAAATAATGCAGTTTTACACATCTATGTCCTATTTATTTCACGTAAGAGTGTGTCCTTAAAGTATCTCCATTTGAGTATAAATGACTCAAACTTATTATGCTTTATGGCATTATAAACAAACAAACCAAAAAAAACCAAAAACCATTTCCTTTATCCAGCCTTCAATTGATGTGACTTTTGACTAGGATTTAGCTCTCACAAACTGAGCTGCTATAAACATTGGTATTCATATGTCACTGTGATATGAATCTTTTGATTCTCTCATGTATCTACCTGGCAGGGAAATAGCAGAGTCAAGTGGGACCTGTAATCCTAGTTTCTTGAGAAATCTCCACACTGATCTCCACAGTGGCTCCACTAGTCTACATTCCCAACAGTGGAGAAAGGTTCTTTTCTCCTCATAGCCCTGCCAGCATTTGTTACTGGTTGATCCCATGATAGCAGCCATTCTTTGTGAAGTAAGATAGAATTTTAGTGTTGTTTTCATCTGCATCTCATCTCGAATGAGCAGTGATGTCAAATATTTCTTCATATGTTTCTTAGCTGCCCCTCTTTATCTGAAAAGTATCTGTTCATTTCAGATACCCACTTATGAATTGGTTCTTTACATTTGGGGAGGCTGATTTTTTTAAGCTCTTTATATATTCTAGAGAGTAGTCCATTGTTTGAGAAACAGCTGGTAAAATTTATTTCTCATAATGTACGTTGTCTTTTTTGCTCTGTTGGTGGTTCCTCTTGCTGTGCAGGAGTTTTCTCATAAGATGAGATCCCAGTTGTTAATTTCTTCTGCTAGTTCTCATGTTACAGAGGTTTTGTTCATAAAGTCTTACCCTATGTCAATGGCTTAAGATTTCTACCTAACATATATTCCAGCATATTTAGAGTTCCTATTTTAATAGTTAAGTCACTAATTTACTTTCATTTTAATTTGGTGCATAGTGAAAGAGATATATCTAGCTTTAATCTTTGGCAAGTTGCAACTCAGTTTTTCCAGCACCATTTGTTAAAGATCCTGTTCCCTTGAGGATATTTGGTTCCTTTGTTCCCTATATCTCGGGTTGTTTCTTCCAGTCTATTCCACTGATCCTTGGGTCTGTTTCTTTGCCAGTACCATGTTGTTTTTATCACAGTGAGTTTGCAGACTTTGTAGTATAGTTTCATATTGGGAACTGTGATACCCCTGCCATGTCCTTGTTACCTAGAATTGCTTTGCTATTCTAGATCTCCTCTGGTTCCAGATGAATTTTTGGATTATTTTTTCTAGCTCTATGAAATACATTGTTGGGATTCTGTTTGGGATTGCATTGAATCTACATAGTAGTTGTTGGAATACAGTCATTTTGACAATATTGGGTCTTCCTACCTAGGGACAAGAGATATTATTGTATTTTCTGATATCCCCTTCGATCTCCCTTTTCAGAGTGCTGTAGTTTTCAGGATAGACATTTTTCACCTTTTTTGTTCGACTGATTCCTAGATATTTCATTTTTGGGATGCTATTGTGAAAGGAGTTGATTCCTCAGTTTCTCTCTCAATGAATCTGTTGTTCTTGTATACAAAGGCTATTGATTGTTTTTGAGTACTGACCTTGTATACAGCTATACTACTGAATCTGATGATTAAGTCTAGCAGTCCTCTGGTTGAGTTTTTAGGATCTTCCAAATAGAATACTATGTTATCAGCAAATAATGACAGTTTAACTTCTTCTTCACTTATCTTTATTCCTTTTATTTCTTTCTCTTGTCTAGTTTCTGTGGCTAATGTTTCCAGCACTATATTGAACAGGAGTGGTGATAGTGGACATCTTGTTCCTGATTTTAGCATGAAAGGTTTCAGTTTTTGACTGTTTACTATGATATGGGCTGTTGGTTTCTCATAGATTTTCTCAGGTTGAGGTAAAGTCTATTTATTCCAATTTTCTGTAATGTTTTAATTGTGAATGGGTGTTGGATTTTTGTCAAATGCTTTTACTGCATCTATTGAGATGACCATATAGTTTTTGTCCTTGAGTCTGTTAATATAGAGTATTACATTTATTTATGTATGTATGTTGAACCATCCTTGTACCCCTTGGATGAATCTACCTAGGTCAAGATGTATGATCTTGATGATTCTCTGTTCTATTTGCCAGTATCATGTTGAAGACTTTTGCCTCTATGTTCATTAGTGAGATTGGCCTGTAGTTCTCTTTTTTGGTTGACTCATTCTCTGCTTTTGGGATCAAGGTGATGGTTGCTTTCAGGAATAAATTTTCAAGTATTGCTACCTTTTGATTTCATTAAAGAGCTTGAGAAGTAGTGACTTTAACTCTTCTCTATAAGTTTTGAAGAATTCAGCAGGAAATCTAGCAGGACCAGGAGTTTTCTTTGTTGATAAGTTTTTAATTACATTTTCAGTTTCACAGATTGATATTAAGACATTTAGCATTTTTAAATCTTCTTTATTCAACTTTGGACATTCATATTTGTCTAGGAATCTATCAATTTCTTCTGTTTTCCAATTTATTGGAGTATAGGTTCTCAAAGAAAGTGTTTATTATCCTCTGGACTTCTGCTGGATCTGTGCTGATTTTCTTCTTTTCATTTCTGATTGCATGGATTTGAGCTTTATCTTTCCTTCATTTGATAAGACTGGCTAAGGTTTGTTGATTTTGTTTATCCTTTCAAAGAATCAACTCTTAGATTCATTGATTTTTTTTTCTGTATTGTTCTTAGACTCCACTGCATTGACTTCTGCTCTGATCTTTATAATTTCCTCCATCATATGGGCTTTGAGTTTGTCTTGCTCCTCTTTTTCTAGTAGTTTGAGGTTCAGCACTAGGTTGTTTATTTGTGCTTACTCCATTTTCCTAGTGTATACATTCACTGCTATGAATTTTCCTGTTAGGATTATTTTCAATGTGTTCCATAGATTCCTGTAAGTTGTACTGGCATTATCATTTAGTTGTAGAAATTGTTTATTTGATAACTTCTTCTGTGACCCATTGGCTGCTCAGGAGAGTATTGGTCAATTTCCATGTGTTTGGGAGGATTCTGGAATTTCTTTTGCTATTGATTTCCAATTTCAAAGCACGATGGTCTGACAGTGTACACAAGATAACTTCAATTCCTTTGCATTTACTTAAACTTGCTCTATGAACTAGCTTGTAGGCTGTTTTGCGGAATGACCCTTGAACAGCTAAGAAGAATGTATATTCTAATTTTGGAGGGTGAAATACTCTGTAGACATATATGAAGTCCATTTGTTTGAAAGTTTGGACAGTTCAAGTATTTCATTGTTTTTTGTCCAGTTCATTTGTCTATTTGTGACAGTGGAGAATTGAGGTCCTCTACTACTATTATACTAGTGCTTATCTGGCTTTTCATGTCCATTAATATTTGTTTTATGTAGTTGGGTGCATAAAGATGGATGAGTGTCATTTTTCCTCTTGGATTGTTCCCTGTATGAGGATGTAATGTACTTCTTTGTCTCTCTTAATTAGTTTTGGTTTGAAATCTACTTTGTCTGCAAATAAGATAGCCACTCCTGCTTTTTTCTGGTTGCCTGTCACATGGAAAAATTTTCCATCCTTTTACCTTCAGTGTGTGGATATCTTTCTGAATTAGGTGTACTTCTTGTATAGAGTATAATGTAAGATTCTATTTCTTAATCCATTCTGCCAGTCTATGTCTTTTAACTGGTACACTATGGCCTTTGACATTAATGATTATAACTGATATGAAGTGATTTAGCCTTGTCATGTTTTCCTGCTCTTGGCTCTTTTATTGTTTGCTTTTTCCCCCTTCCTTTCAGTTTCTTAATGAGTTCACTCTATTAAGTTTTATGGGATTGTGACATATATTGCCTTTTTCTAAGATATTCTTTAGAATTGTTTGGAGTACAAGTTTTGTATTTGTGGATTTCTGTGGTGTTCTTTGTTATGCAAGTATCTTATTTTTTGGTCAATTTTGAAAGACAGTTTTGTGGGATACATCAGTCTGGGTTGGAGGTTCTTTCTTTTAGGACTTGAAATACTTCACTTCATGATCTCCTTGACTTGAGTGTTTGCATTGAAAAATCTGCTGTCATTCTGATGGGCTTTCCTTTGTATGTGGTTTGTTTCTTCTGTTTTCATTTTTTTGTTTTTCTGTTGGATTTCTGGAATCTTGATAATTCTATTCCTAGGTGTACATATTTTTAATTCTATCATGTTCCTGATCTCTTCTTTAGTGTTATTAAGCATATCTTTCACGATGGGCATTATCTTTTTATCTCAGAAATTATTTCTGATTTCCATTTTACTAGATCCTTTTTTGTCCTAGTGATTGAACTTCAGTTTGTTCTATTTCAGTATTCCTTGGATTCCCCTGTGGTGATGATCTTTGTATATGGTTTTATTTTAATTTTTTCTCATTTCTATTTTTTGTTGTTGCTGTTGAGTTTGATTTAATTCCTGGCTTGTTGTCTGGGCAATGTTCATTGCAAGTCTCTTTCTTCCTAATATGTGGAACCCTTAGGGGAGATGGTTATTCCTGGGTTGTCCTCCTTGGGTCTGCAATGACCCTTAAGTGTTCTCAGTTCTAGAACACCATGAAACATACTTAAATGAAACAATCAGATT
>PVIR01046391.1:0-10283 GCA_004026965.1 Petromus typicus
TCTAGGGCCTGAGCCACATTAACTGACAAATTGTTTAGGGTGGCAGCCGTCTGCACCGTGGTGCCCATAGCAATGGCCACCGTGGTGGCAGCCACTGCAGAAGCGGTTATGGCTGTAATGACAGTGGCAGTAATTCCAAAATCTCGCATTATTACTCCACTTAAAAGAAGCATTCCCTACTCTTCCACCCCCAATCATGCTAAAAGCAGAAAGATCGATGCAGCTACCATTGATTCCACATAAGAGCCAAATATCAAAGGGATTGGAATGAATTGCCGGAGGATTCTGATAAGTCCAATTACGTCCTGCCCCAGTAACATGTCTCTATCCCAGGCTGGATTACCTCCCACCGCATTAGCAGCCGCCTGCTCTACCGCAAATTCTATCCAGAATGCTCTCCAGTCCAGGTATTGACCCGGGCTCAGGCAAGCATGGGTCAAACCTGCCCAATCATTGGTAGTCATACAATGTCTATTTAAAGCTTCCACCTGAGCCAGAGTGAAAGAAGCACTAATGCCATATGTTCTCACAGACTCAGCCATCGCCTTGACCACTTTAAAATCTAGAGGTTCTTCAAACCTATTTCCCTGTTGGTCTTGAAACACTGGAAAGGCTAGCTATAGTTCTGTTCTAATGTGGCTCCACACCTTTGGGCAAAAGGATCTTCCCGAGGCTGTAAAAGGGGCTGAAACAAGTTCGGTGTTTTGCCCCGCAGCCATGTATGGTGGAGGCGCCGAAGGCTCTGCCCCACCTTCTAACCCTTTTTCCTTTTCTCCCTTTTTTCTTTTTTTATCACAGCTTTCTCTAATTCTGCTATTAGGGCAGATACCTCTTCCTCTGAACTAGATATGTTTCTTCCGAATAAAGCCTACCTTGCCCTTTAGTGCTCTCAGCTGTTTCAGAGCGCTCCTCTTGTAAAATCTCTAAGGCTGTCTGCCCTTCTTCCACGGCTTTGCAACATCTTTGATCTTCCAAGCAACTCCTGACTAGCTTCCAGACTGGTCTTACCTCTCCTTTTAATGTTCCTTGTCCCCAAGCAAAATCTAGATCAGCACCAAGTTTGTCCCAGCAAGGGACCGTGAGGCTTCCGGACTCCGCAAACCATGGCGCAGCGGTGTCACATTCCTCTAAAAATCTTTCTAAGGTGGATTTTTTGATTTTTAAGTTTTTTGACAGTAGCAGCTCTTGAAGAGCCAAAAAAATTGGGTGCGAGTGCGAAGCGCCCATAATTGAAACTTTTACTTTCGGTTCGCTACTACCCGCGAACTTAATCAGCCACCTATCCCCGCGGACTTTCCCGCTCTCTCTTTATCTACAGAAGAGAGCAAAATATCGCCGCCCACAACCAGCGGTCCTTATGGTCCCACTTACCTGGGAACTTACCAGTGCACTGCCCTGACCGCTGAAGTTCTGAATTCCAAGGAGTTCCCCATACAGGCCACCAGTTGTCGCGTCCGTCTCGACCAGCAAGAAAGACACGACCCGGAACTCTTCTTCAAGCGGTTTATTCAGGAACCCTTTATAGCATAATGGAGTCTCCCCTTCCCCAGCCCGCGCAGCGCCTTATATGCATCTCTTCCGCCAATCAGGAGATCAGGTGTAGTGGCCTACCATTGGTCCGCGCAGCAACCAAACTATGCTTGAGTCAGCCTAGTACCCCGCAAGGAGTCATGTGGCAGAGGGAGCGCACGCCATCAGGAGGAAAGAGAAAGGAAGCCGGCGCCATCTTTTAGGTGTGGCACCAGCGCGGCTCTCCACAACTGAGTACGCTTCTTTGTTTGGTATGTCCTGCCACAGCTGTGATTTTACAGTCTGTCGTGTGATTATTTGACTACGGTCTGTCATATTCATTTCATTAGAAATCCTGAGAGTATAGGAACTGTGTCTCACTTTGCTCAGTGTTGTAATACTCAATATATTGTTGTTGTCCAATAAAAGGATTATGTCAATCAATTTATTCCTTAATTCTTAGCATAAATATATAAATTCTTATCAATTGCTTGTTTAGCCTCCCAAGAGAGAAAGAAAAATATAAGATAAACTAATTTTCACTGAATTCAAGATTTCACGTTGAGGGTAAGAAAGAATATAAGTATATTTTTATTAATATTAACCTTCTTTACATTAACTTTTTAAACATTGATTGTTTGTATATATTTGACTAGATTTTCTTTCCAATCTAATTTTGGTAGGCAACGTGCTAAGTGATATGTTTATCCTCTTTCTATGCTCACCAGGGAGTGATTTACAATACAGATATGAAAATTCATGCATAATGAGAATTCTAGACTTTAGCCACTACTTAACACTAATTATATGCATCTAGTTGATAGCAGATGCTGTACGTATCTTGTCATCAACATTATTGTTTATATGACGCTGATTCTCCATAAAAACAACTTTTCACTTTTTACCCTACAGGACTCCCCAGGGGCAATGGAGATTTATATATATAAATTGATAATGGCTCTCTTTGCAAAATTAAAGATGCTGGCCAACTCCTCCTTGGCAGCTGTTCAATTTGCATAATTGCATTTGTCTTTCTATATGTCCCCTGAAGCTTCTGTTGAATAAGGTGTTCCTCTGCATTTGCATTGTGAAGGGCTTAATTGTGCTGCATTAAACAGCTCCCTTCAACAGCAGCCTTCGACCTGGACAGTGCTGTGTGTTGGCAAGTCACTGTGAGAATTTTCCAATTAAAGGAAAATCATCTTCCTTGTGGCTTATATAAGGAAAATGTTTAGATTTCATGTAACATTAGCTGCCATGAGCACTCCCTCAGGTTACGTTCCTTCCTCTCTGCTTAGTGTCAGGCCTTCCATGTAGAATGACTTTAAAGGAATCTAGGCTGTAGAAAATGGTAATATAGCTTGTTAGAGTGACAGAAGTAGAAAAAAGAGGAAAGTGAATGAGTGTACACATATGTGGGGAGTGACTTTTACAAGATTTTTTGATTGATGGGCTTTAGAGATGTTGAACTGGAGATTTGTTAAGACATCCAAAGAGAAATATCGAAATCAACTACTTGAGTCTCCAACCAAGAGGAGGTTTGACTCCCAGATTAACAGAAAATGAGACGGACAAACAGCCTCGAGCTCTCAGCTCTTTCAGCATCTGCCTCCTCACAGAACATCTTTTCTTTTCTGGGCGCCTCACATCGAGTGAATGACAAGAGGACACTGGGAAACTCCAGCCACTTCTATCCAGTGTGAGAGGAGGCCGTGGTTCAGAACGTGCACTGGAACAGCCAGAGTTTTCTATCACTTGAATTCAAATTCTTTCATGTGCTTCAAACTCCTTCCATAGGTATTGATTAATAATAAACATCTTGCACTCCAGAGTCTATCTCAACAGCAGCTAGTCTAAAGAACCTAACCTATAATTCAGTAGAAAGTGGAAAGAGGAAATTGTATAGCACCATGGATAGAGAATTTTGATTTGGCAAAAATAGTAGAAAAAACACATAATAAAGTGAGAAAGAAAGCCTGGATAGTATGAAGTCTTGGGATCCAAAATAAACATAACACAAGTGGTTGTTGTTGGGTTGTTTGTTTGTTTGTTTGTTTAGAGTGAACAAGAGTTCTGGGAAATTTTTTTTAAACTGCAGTTTTTCCACTGGATTAAAATCACAGAAATCATTGATGACTTTAGTCAAAGTTGTTACAGTCCAGAGCTAGGAAAAAACTATCAAACTGGAGAAGCCTGAGGAGTAAGTTATAGGTAATAAATGAACTCAAAAAATAATGAAAGCTCTTCAGAAAATCTACATTGAAGTAAATAAGGAGGATTAGAAGTTGGAAAGAAAATGCAAGAATGATTTTTAAAAAATTGCTTTTAAGATGACAGAGACATGAAAATGTTTCAGTGTAATTGGAAATCAACCAATTGAGAAGGCCATGTTGTAGAAATAGCAATGTGGGGGCACAGTAAGAGCAGAACTTGATAATATAAAATTGATCAGTAAATAAGAAGGCACAAACGAATAGATAGAAGGCAAAGCACAGGTGGAGTTTTGGCTTTGCATGAGGAGAGGAATGCTTTGTATCCTAAAATAGCAGGGGAAAAGAACATGGGTGCAGATGGAACTGCATGAATTGGGAGCAAGAAGCCGAGGGAGTTCCCATCTGACGCCTTCTATTTTCTTCAGGAAAGTAGGAGGTAAAGTCATCTGTTCAGAATGAAGAGGTGTCAAGAAAAATTGTGTTTGCATAGAATGTAGAGTTTTTAATTATATATGTGCTCAAAGCCCCAAACACTCTACTCGAGAGAGAATTTACCAGGATAACGTGGAAGAACTGGCAGACCCAGTGTGCTGGGCCATTCTGCCCTGATGAGTAACTTCTGTGACTGTGCCAGGCTGTTCAGACACAAACACAGAGAAGGGATCTAAAAAATCAACAGCCAACAGCTGGTGAACTGGGAGAAAATAAAATGGTGCCTACATTAGGGGAGTGCTGATCAAGACTTGAGGATCTTGTTAAAATACGCAATGTGGTTCAGCACTAGATGGGTAACTTGAGATTCTAAATTTCTAGCAATGTCCCCATTTCTCGTAGTGTCCCCACTAATGTTGATACTGCTGGCCTATGGAGCACACTGTGAGTAACAAGGCAATTGAGATGCAAATAAGATCAAAGGTAGCTCTGAACTAGAGAGAGAGAACCAAGGCTGCAGCTGAATCACAAGAGCTGCAATAGCTAGAGTCTGAACAGCGGTATTCATGAAGGACTCTACACTAGACGGTTGCTAAGAAGCTCCCCTCTGCTGCTGTTTTCTCATCTCGAATCTTTACCGACATCCTCACCCCGTGAAGTTACCAGAATGGCTCTCCATCTTGGCTATCTGAACAAGCCCAGCTAAAGGACATGCCTACCTGTCCTGGCTCGCTTGATTGTAGTTCTCCAATAACAAGGCAGCAATTCATGGTATTGCTTGGGACACAGGAAAGGCTGCACTAGTCATTTTTATTAGCATATGTTTGCAGTATATAATGATTACATTCATTATGGGGAGTTGGTACATGTACATAACACACCTTCATTCTTTTCTTCAACTCCTTCCCCTCCACTTCCTTCTCCACTCCCTTCATCTCTTCATTGCTTTCTCTTTTGCAAAAGATCTATTGATGTTTCCTATTATCTGTCTTTTACTTTGCTCTTTACTTTTATTCTGAGTTTCTCATATAAAAGAAATCATGCAATATTTAAGTTTGTGTGTCTGATTTATTTCACTGAACATTATGTGCTAGATTTTTAAGAAAAGCAGAAAAAAGAAAAAGCAATATATGTAATATACAAGTTCAAATTCCTTATAATGAATATTATCAACATTATGTAAATCTAAAATGTGACAATAAAAAAGAGTAACTGTTGAAATTAGAATTTTTAAGATAAAATTCCAGCACACCAAGGAGTCCCTGAAAATAGTATAAGTCAGTCAATCTCTAAGAAGAGTATAATATTTGTAACGTATGCTTAGGAGAAAAAGTAAGGTTGGCTTAAAAAGTTAGATTATTAAGGATTAATGTTTAATCTTATTAAACTTTAATAGTGTCTAAGGTTTGTTTTTTTTTTAAATCTTTCCCCATATAATGACTCTTTCTTAGAAATGTATCTACTAATTCATAATAACTGCTCATTTAAAGAAAGAGCTGTGACTTTATAGGAAGGAAATAATTGAACAAAAAGTGGCTATGGTCAGAGCCTCAAAACCACATTTCTGAATATTAAACTCTGTGCACGCTCTAGGCACAGATGAGAAATTAATGTAAATGAAGAACAAGCCATCGTAAGGCAAGTTTTCTGCCAAAGTATTTAGGAAGGAACAGGCAGCATTGTGCAAACTGCCTTTGCCAATATGACATTGGTAATGAGATGACAAATGGCACAATCATAAGAGGATTTACTTGCTGTTGAACAATAGCTTCATTGCATTAACCTGATAAATGAGGAACACGGTCACTTCTGGTGCTGTGACACACTAGCATATCAACTATGAAGACCAATAGGTTTTCTTGATGCTCCGCTAATCATACAAACTCAGCAAATGGTACACGCCTGGTCCATGCAGACTCTTCCCACACCTGCATGCATATTTTGGGCAGAAGTCACTAGTGCGTGTAAACAAGACATTTATACTTTGAGAAAGATAAGATACTTGGAACTGACAACAGGTCATACTGGGGAAAAATGCATGAGGTAGACACACAAGAAGAGCTAATTACCTCGATTTTTGAGTTTAAAAATCTGATTTTCATAACTGCTCAGTTTAAGATGAAAAGTGTATGGGTGTCATCAAATGAGCCAGTTCTTTCTGGAGAAATTAGATTTATCAAGACGGAACAGTGCACATCACATTGGCAATTTCATGTTACTCATCGTGTAACAGTATCACTCTATTCCAAGGCATCCCCTCATATAGTTTTATTTGACATTTTTATGGAGGAAAAATTCCTTGGAGGCATATTCTCACCTAAAAGGGAAAATCTGCAAGTTCAATAGGCTTGTGATTTTGAGCTCATGAAAATAGAAGGAAAGACTTGGACATGGAAGGAAAAAACTCAAATTCTCTCTTTCTCTCACATTCTGTTCAAAATAAGGACTATGCTTATGGTGTTGTGAGTTTTATTTTTAAGCTTTCAATAAATTACCTGATGTTTTAGCTCATTGTGTACTCCAAATGGGATCACAAATTAAAATGCCTATGAAGGTTATGCAGATAAAGCAGAGGAGTGAAGTCATTTCTGTCGAGTCCGGAGAATGATGCCATGGTGAGGACTTGGCAACTTGCAGAGGACATGACCTACAGAAGGGTCTTCATAACATACTCCCAGCACTAGTCACATGCAGAAACACAAGCCTAGTGTAGCCAGATGTTACCAATTTTCCAGGCAAACTGTAAATCTGAATTTTTATGTGCTGTCTCCTGGATCTGCAATTTGGCAACAATTCAAACATTGTTTAGAAATGTATGGGGACTTCTAATCAAGAGGGTTTAGTGAGTTCATAAATTACCACACCCTCTCTATTCTAAACAGTCATGGTTGGAAGTGAATAAAAAGATAAAAGCATTATGACATTCGCTGGGTACAAAAGCAAGATAAATATCTCCATGAACCAGAAACAGAACAGAAAGCCAGCGCAGTGAGCAAGAGATCAGCGGCCAGAACCAGGCAGCCTGCCTGAAGCAGCAGCTGGGTTGGGACTTCTATAAACATGTAGGAGGCTTAAAAAACAATCCACTTGCTGCGAGGAGCTGTGGTTTATTAGGAAATGTTCGATCTGAGCAAGAAAGAGAAAAAAGCAAAAAACGCAATCTAAAGCCAAAGACCCCTCCCCCTAGCGCTGCAGATGCATCTGTACTGCACCCAAACACAGAGCGCCAAAACAATTCTGTGGGTTTTATAGATCTGATTTACCAAACCTGTATGATAGTACCCTTAGTCATATGACCTTATTTTTCATCTACTCAGTCATTTATTCAATAACTGTATTTTGATAAGCTACTATATGCCAGGCAACATTCCAGGTGCTGGAGAAAAACAAATGAGCAGAGCAAAATCTCTGTGTCACTGAGTTCACTTTGTTGTTGCGGGAGAAGTGGGAAGACCAGAAGACACACCACAAGTAAACCACTGACTACATACTATGTGGTAGTGTAAAAGTTCTTGGGAAATAAAATACAGAGAAAGAAAAGCACCAAAATGGAAGAGGGTAATTTAGTATCAAGGGTCTTGGAGAAACCTAGCAAGACTAGCATTTGAGGGAGCCAGCTAAGCAGACAAGGGGAGACAAATATCCCAGGAAATGGCACAAGGGTTCAAAGATTTTAAAGCAGGAGCATACGTGTAGATGCCAAGAATGCTAAGGAGACCAGTGTGACGGGAAAGAAGTGAGCAAGCAGAGCGTCAAGGGCAAAAGTTGACGTTTATCAAAGGGAAAGATCACATGGAGCCTTCTTGGTTGGCTTGTTGGCTTCTTGGCTTCATTTCTTCTTTTCTTCCTTCCTTCTTCCCTTCCTTTTTTCCTTCCTTTCTTTTCTGATATGAAATTGTATGTATTTGCCATGTACAAGGTGAGATACATACATACTCATTATACATGTGGAATGGTTAAATATACCTGATACCAAATGTACAACTTCATCAAGGTTTTCTATGAGAACACTTCATATCAACTCTCTGCAATTTTAAATAATGCATTGTCTTCATTACTTTCTCATTGCAAGGACACAATACCCAACACCCACAACCTGAAGGAGGAGAGGTTTCTTTGGTTTGGTTTTGTCTTTGAGACAGGGTCTCACTATGTAGTTCAGGCTGGTCTTGAACTCACAGTGATCCTCCTTCCTCAGCCTTTCAAAGGCCGGATTAGAAGAACCCTGGGTCACCATGCCTGGCAAGTTTGCAGGTTTTAGAGGCTTTCATTGTAGTTGGACAGAAACAGCACAGCAGAAGCAGCTGGCAGAGGAAAGCTGCCCACTTCATGGCAGCCAAGAGACAGAGAGTAAAGGGAGGTGTGGGGAGAGGAGACGCCCCCTTCAGGGCCACTGTCCAGGACCTGTCTTTTCTACCAGGCCCCACTTCCTGGATAAGTCAGCTATGTGGCTCCCATGACTCTATCACCTTCCAAAAGCCCCATCTCTGAGTGCATGAGGCCTTTGAGGGACTTTCTTAATCTAAATCACAACACTACATAGCAACACAGTTATAACCAGCAGGCTATGTCGTAGATTTCTTGAGTTTATTTTTTCCTAATTGTCATTTTGTGTTTTTGACCAACAACTTCCCAATTTACACGATTCTCTACCAACTTCCCCAACCCCTGGGAACCACCATGCTACTCTCTACTTCTTTTGAAGCTTTTTAAGTCTCTTACAGTTTTCCCAGTGAAGTGAGAGACCACTAAAGTTTTTATGGAGAAGAGAAACAAGATGTAATTTACATATCAAATGAGACCATAGAAGTGAAATGAATCAGATGCACAAACTGAAATACCACATCATTTCTCATATATGAGAAAACTAAAATTTAAAAATAGGGCACAATAAAAGATAACAGGAAGGAGGGAAATAGATTTTGTTTAAGTGTAAATAGGGAATTAAGATGTGTAATGTAGGGCCGGGGATATAGCTCAGTGGTTCTAGCGCCTGTCTTGCAAGCGCAAGGACCTGGGTCCAATCCCCGGTAACCACATACAATCCTGGGTATGGAGACTCACCTCAGCGGCAACCAATACCACATACCACAGTGCCGGGCGTGGTGGCTCACGCCTGTAATCCCAGCACTCGGGAGGCAGAGGCAGGAGGATTGCTGTAATGTGAGTTTGAGGCTGAGCTCAGGGCCAGCCTGAACCACAAAGCGAGACCCTGTCTCAAAAAAAAAAAACCTTAAAAAAAAAAAAAAAAGATGTGTAATGTACATGTTCCAATTCCATATGAGTGTAATCCTTATGTAATGCAAACCTACTAATTATAAAACAAAACTGAAAAAAATAAAGAATCATTAGTATCAGCTTTGGTGAGAAAAAACTGGAGTGAAAGATGAAGGGCATGAAAAGAAGTGAGGAGAAAAATGAAGTCTCCACAAGTAACTGCAAGTGATGAGAGCTTGGACCACAGTGGAAGCAGTAGAGGTGAGAGGTCTTCAGAGCCTCCACAAGCACTGAAGATACAAATAAGACAATTCTCCTTGGATGAGCAGTCACGGTGAGAGAATTGGGGAAACTAAAATCAACCATAGACTTTTTGGCCTTCAGCACTGGAAGAACAATATTCAGTTTACTGAAAGTGGAAAGTATGTGGAGAGGTAAAGTTTGCACTTGGAAGTTTGGTAAGACTCAGAGGCCAAAATCTGGGACATTTCGAGTTTGTGGTATATAGAAGAAACCCAAATGGAAATGTCTAGTAGGAATCTCAAGAGAACGGTCCAGATTATGAAGAAAAATTTAAAAGTCATCAGTGGAATAAAGTAACTTAAATCCATGAGACTAGATGAGTGTGTACATTTTTATGAGTCCACCTAAGACTAGATGAGTGTGTACATTTTTATGAGTCCATCTAACCATATAATTTGGATGAACTAAAGAGGAACTATTTAAATGACGTGTCAAAGTTTAAATAATAGGGAATAATGCACTAGCTCAACAGATGACAGCCTGTAGGATCCAGGAGAGAAAGGAGTTGCTAGGAATCCAAGTGAGTGGCTGAGCCATGATGTCCCCAGATAAGGGCCGTAACCTTTAGTCAGTGGAGACCCACCCAGGGGCAGGGAGATCATCTCCATT
>PVIR01046392.1:0-10282 GCA_004026965.1 Petromus typicus
GTGTCCCGGGTACATTTCTCCGGTAGGGTCTTCCTGGCACACAACAACCCCTTGGAGCAGTTGTGCTAGAGGGAACTGCAGGCAGGAATGGAAGGAAAGGTCACACACAGCCGCCTGGGTAACCATTAGCCCCCAGCGTGAGTGGGAAGCAAAGGGCCAAGCGCCTCTGCTTCCATACAGGTTTGCTCTGCTCTCTTTCAATATGAAGCCTCTATAGCAACAATTTTTCTGACGAAATCTGTATTGTTGCTGTGTGGTTAACCATGAGAGCACCCAGCACAGAGCCCAGCACATAGTAGGTGTCCCATAAATGTTTGCTGAATTTGACATACACATGCTGCTTTTGGGAGAAGCCATGGAGGAAAATGTGGCTACCTGCTACTTGATTTTCCAAGTCAGAATCTCCTGCTGGACACTTGACCCTGATGCCCTGGGGGACTGGCCAGTCTCACAGAGGGAGAGATGGGAAGGGGTGAGAACGCCATGGGGTCTGAAACTGTTATGGGGCTCTGCCGTACTTGCCTTGAGGCCTAGGTGTGGGCTCCCAACAGTCTGGTCAGCACCGATGGGACAATGACTACCTGACCTAGGAAGGCCAGGATTGGAGTAAGGTCTGACTGAGGGATCACCCTGAAGAAGCACCCAGGAGCACTTACATTGCTGATGTATTCAAGAGGGGTGAGACTGAAGGCAGGCAGCTCTTCTGTCAGGGTCTCTCCAATGCCAGCTGTGTTCCAGCTCTAGGAAGGAAGGAGAAGCGGTCCAAGTCATAGCAACCAGGCCGGCCTGAAAGGTGCCATGGGAAAGGGTGCTCAGCCATGGGGAACAGGCTGTGGTCAGAGCTGCCTTTTGGAACTGCCAGCACTCAGCAGGCCACGGACTTCTCCCCAGGGCTCCGTGAACCCCACCTAAGAGAAGGAATTCTGTGTGTGTGTGTGTGTGTGTGTGTGTGTGTGTGTGTGTGTGTGTGTGTGTGTGTGTGTGTGTGTATCTTCAATCCTACAGACTCACAAAACAGGCACACCCACTTCTCGCAGAATAAGGAAAGAGGGTCAGTGTCCTCTGGTCTGAGTTTCTCTGCATGGTGAGGGTCACTGGTCACCACAGAGAAAGCAACTGGGTGGAGGGAACTCCACTAACCTCAGCCTTCTGGACTCTGAGGAAGACAGGACCCCTCACACTTCCCCTCGGAGTCACTGTGAAAACTCTGATCTTGGGAGAAGGCCCTCTGTGGCAGGAACAGGCCAACCTTGGTGACCAGAACTACTCTGCCTCGGGGTAAATCAACTGCTTTTATTTCTATTCACCTTTGAGCTCTGATCTTGACTTACTCAGAACTCAGGAACGAGCAGGGGTAACAGACCCCAGCAGCCACCCTCTGCCCACCCTGGGCCTCTGTCGGGGAGGACACCAGCACACGGCTGTGGCCACTTAAGAGTGGGTCTGCCTTGGGTCACTGTGTGAGCTCCCCAGGGGCACATAAGCAGATGAGTCGCCAGGATACACGTGCTTGCCACTTCAACATGGCACACTCTCGCACAGAAACCCAGCTTCTCAGTGCCAACTGAGCTGCCCACAGCCAGCCAAGAAGATAAGCCCTGCTGGCGGCCTCTATGTGTCACCCTGAGGCCATACTCAGGCCGCTCTCATCAGCCACCTGATGCCCGATCCGGTTGCCTGAGCTTTTAAGCAGCATTCCGGGAAAGGGAAAGGAATGACCACATCCACCCCCACCACCAGCCCAGACTAAGCCTCCGCCGGCCTCCCCGATGCTGCCCCACGGCCTCCACCCTCGTTCATGCCTCCTCCACGGTCCATCCCCATGAGCCATCCCCACAGTACTCATTCAGTTCTGTCTCTTTTCTGCTGGTGATGAAAGCTTTTCTTCCCCACCCACAGTCTGTGCTCACCGAGTACTCATGATGAACAGTGTCTCATGCTGAGCTTTGCAGAAAAGATACGGAGAAATGCCAGACTTGGTCCCTGCCTCAGAAGCTACCTAAGGAAGCAAGACCTGGCACACACCTGCCCTGCCTCTTCCCCCTTCCGGGGCCTGTCCTGGTCCTCTCCTTCTCCCTGTGTGAGCATGCACACGCATGTGCGCACGCGCGTGCACACACACACACACACACACACACACGTATGCAAGGTTTTATACACTTCAGGGGAGCAGAAGCTCAGAGTGATTAAGGAAGGACCTCGCCACAGGATGCAGTTGGCACACAACAGTGGATGCAAAGGTGGAAGGGGAATAGAGCTGTGAATACGCGGGGAGGGACTGGACTACCATCCACAGACGCATCTCCAAGGCAAGAGAGACAGAGACAGACAGAGGAGAGATGAGGGAAATCTGTAATTTGGAGACACGTCAGCCAGTCTCACTGCGCAGAATCCAGGATCCTTGCTCAAACAATTAAATATGAGGTGGATAAGATAACTGCAGATCCAAATGCTGATGATGATAGAAAGAGGTTATCTTTTCTCTCTACTCAGGGGTGGTGATGGACCTGTGAATATCCTTCCAGTTCTTATACCTTAAAGGAGAGGAATACATGGAACAGGCAGGCCAGGAGCCATGCTGATGGAGTAGAGTGATATAAATATATGGCGTTCCTCATGCTCTTCTCTTCAGGGTGTGTGTGAACACTCCCACAGTAAAGAGTTTTAAATAGAGACTGTGAGATTGGCTCAGGGAGAGAGATCTGATGGAGAAACCACATCAGGGCACAGCTGTGTGAAGATACCTGGGGCACACAGCTTTCGGACAGTGACACTGTGGTGGTTCCCTGGCAGAGAGGGGCACAGTGTCACTGCCACCCACCCAGAGACAAGGGTGTGGGCCGGAACCCTGGGAAAGGCTCGGAAGGAGGCAGGAGGACAAGCAGACCGAGCTCACACAAGGTGACCAGGAAAGAGCAGCAGGGGAGGGAGGTCTGGAGAAAGGGCCAGACACAGCCCCTGGAAAGCAAGCACAAAAAGTGCACCCGAAGAGCACAACCGGGAAATGCTATAGCTTATTTTCTAATTGTTCAAGGTTTACTGTAAATATCTTTCAAATGGGATTGTCTCTCCATCTGTCACCAGGTAATACAGGTAAATGTCAATAATCTATTCTGAAATTGAATGTCATGTTGGCTTATAGTCTTACAACATAAAAGTATAATACACTTTATCAGCAAATGTCGACAACAAGCAGCTTTGGACTGGGGTTTAATTTCCAAATCCTCAGGGCCAAGTGTTTGCCTTTGTACTGCATGCTGGGGGCAGCTCCCAGGGGACTCCCTCTAATCTCCATGGCTGGCCACATGTGCCCAGCTGCCCACAGGGTGGGGGATGCCTGACGGAGAGAGTGAGACCAGCCCCCAGCCCGCCCGAGTCATGACCATGAACTCTGGAATGCACAGGTGGAGGTAAAGGGCAGGCAGGAAGCACTAGACCTTTGTAAATGCAGCACTGGGCTGGGTGACTGGGAAAATCAAGATTTCAGAACTAGGGTCAGTATGCTGAGCTTTAACAAAATAAAAATAGGAAGAACCAGTGAATCAAGGGGCAGAAGAGGAGAAACGATAGGTACAAAGAAGGCAAATCTTCTCGTTCCTCAAAATAAGTGAAATGACATTGGTATATGCTTAAAATGAAAACATAATTAACAAAAAACAGTGATTTATAATCTTTTTTTTCCCCTTTAATCTTTTAGAGATCTTCTAGGAGCTAATGTCTTTGGTGATAAAGAAATGATTTCCAGCCCAACAATTTCATTAGCTTCATTTAGTTTCTCTTCCCTGATTGAAAAATTTGTATAATACACAATTTTCTTTTTCAAAAGTGGCATGTGTAATATAACTCCATGTTTTCCTACGACCTATCAAGTATCTATGAGGCTGAGGATGTAGCTTAGTGGTGCCATGCCTGCCTCACAAACACAAAGTCCTGAGTTCAATCTGGGGTACAAAAGAAAAAAAAAAAACTGTGTCTATGAGAAGGCCCGAAGTCCAGATTGCAGGGCACCCAATGTTCACACTGATTATTCCTGGATGGTGGATTCTGAAGAGATTTGCAGCACATTTTTCTTTATGCTTTCCTACACTGCTTGAGGTCCTGAAAATAAATATATGTAACTGTTACTCCTTAAAAAAATTAGAATCACAGGGGACCAAGGATTTAGCTCAGTGGTTCTGGTGCCTGCCTTGCAAGCACAAGGGCCTGAGTTTTATCCCCGGCAACCACACACAACACACCCAGCAGCAATCAGTACCATATACCTCGGTGCCGGACATGGTGGCTCACACCTGTAATCCTAGCACTAGGGAGGCAGAGGCAAGAGGATCGCTGTGAGTTCAAGGTTGAGCTGAGGACCAGCCTAAACTACAAAAGTGAGATCTAAACTAAAGTGAGATCTAACTAAAAAAAGCCAAAAAAACAGAATCACAGAAAGGAAGAAAACCACTGCTTATTAAGCATCCACTCTGTGGATTCTGTCACGAACCAAATTGGTGTCTATGATGGGAGCTGCCATGCTGTCCTGAGGAAGGCAGAGTGGAAGCAGAGGCTCGGAGAAGACGGAATGACCTCATCTGCCACACCACAGGACCGTGCATGGGCTGTGCCCAGGAGCTGCTGCTCGGCCCACGTCAGCCCCTCTGCTGCTCTCCTCACTCTCCCCCCCCTCCCCCTTCATGCCAGAAATGCAGGACCTGACTGGAGTTGATCTCATGGCACTTCACAGCCAAACGTCACAGAACTTGTGAGTGAGAAAGAACATGAAACAGAGCCATTTTATGGCTGGAGCGTCTGAGGCCCACATGGACAAGAAGAGATTTAGCCCAGTCAGACCGTGGCCTGAATGCCTGGCCTGTGTACTTTCTAGAAGGCACCAGAAAAGCAAAGACCTTGCAATTATGCCACACAAACTTCGCTGTTTCTGAAAAGGATCTCTCAGGTATTTAGGTCTATAACTGGATCCTTCCAAAAGAGTGGACTCCCAAGGACTTGAGGAGCTGGTAATGGTTAGTTACCTGGGAGATGTCCCACCCTCTAATCCAAAAGAAAGGTGAGGAGACAAGGAAGACGGAAGTGGAGAACATATGACTGCTAAGCAATGCCTCAAAATAGGTCAGGGCGCACAGAAAAGGAAGGAGCTCAAGGCAAGGATGGGAGGACACCAGAACACCTCAACATCACAGGTAGGGAAGTAGCAAAATCTTCCAAACACCCCCGAAACACAGACCCAAACCTCACATGCTGCTCTCCTGAATAAAAGCTCCAGAACCAGTTCTCCAAGAAGGTTTGCTGAGGCATCAAAGCGGGTCAACCTCAAAAGACCACGAGCTATTCTGGCCTAGCCTACCCAGCAGCAGTCTCCCTCACTTCTCCTGGCGGAGTCTGGCTACGTTCTCCAAGTGCAGAGCATCGGCCAGCAACAGTAATAGTCCTGGGATGCAATCTGGAAATAAAGTGCCCACACAGCTACAAGAAACAGAAGAGATTTATGCTAAAGTAGGAGTTGAAATGACCAAGTTCTCTCTGTAGCCCAGGACAGTGATGCAGGGTCCTCCTAAATTGGAGGGGCAGGGAGGGTTAAGGTTACCCCCAGAGAGGGGCCTGAGAAAACGCAGGATGGGAGTAGGGAGAAAGGAATCACTGCAGCCCAGCGGAAAACTCACGTCCATCTTGGAGACAAGCAGCAGCTGCTGTCTGATGCGCAGGAAAACGGAATCAAAAGCCAGCTGGTGAGCCTGCTGGTTCAAGCGAGTCAAGGCAGCCCGGGAGGCAGCCAGCAGGTTGTGGTTACTGGACCCTTTCTCCTACGACAAGAAGGTACAAAAGCCAGATATCAGGCCCTGCATCCGAGTGTCACTAGTCCAACACATTAAAAAATCCGAGGTAAACAGTGCAAGGGGTTCAGGATAACAGCACTTCTGAAGCCAGGCTGTGTACCAGGCCACTGGGAAGCAAGCAAAATGTTAGATTCACAAGCTCCATGCAAGAATACTGAGTCAGGTCACCAGATTTGGAGCCGGGAACATTTACATACATGTACACACTTTTTGTCTTTTAACCATGCTGGAGATACAACCCAGGGCCTCATCCTCCAGGCCAGGCCGCACTTTACCAGTGAACTACATTCCCCACAAGCTGCATTTTTAATTCTGTTTCCTGGGTGATTCCGCTGCCTTTGGGCTAACAGGGCTCATGGCTGTGGCTATTCAAGGACAGATAGGTAAAATAAGAACAATGGACAGAGCCCTGGCTCCCAGGAAGGTCAGGTCAACTTTACTTGGCTACAAGCTAAAGTATGCACAGCCCATGTGAGTCCCAGGGAACTTCCAATAGCCTGAGAAAATGTAGAGATGGAAAATGTAACCTTAGTTTTGCTATAATAAATGAACCGATTACAACAAACATAAATCAGATTACCAATAAAGATAAACAGAGTTGCTTTAACTTAATCTCAGAAGCATGGATGAATGAGTTTACAGAATTGCTTTAAGAAATGCCTTTGTGGAGATCAAATGCAGCCATTTGGTAGGCCAGGGGCAGAGTGCTGGGGAGACTCTGGGAGGCCACACCAGAGCCTCAGACACATCCGGCTCCAGGCTCACCAGCCCAGCTCCAGGCTGGTCAGAACTGCAGGTTGCACTTGCTGCTGTGGCAACAGCGGCATCCCTCCAACAGGGTGAGGGTGAGACCAGGCTAGGCGGGAGGGAGGCCGCCTGCAAAGGATGCCTGTGGCACTCCCCAGGGAGCAGTGTGACTCATTCCATTTGTTGTGAAGTTCTCTATGCCTGGACCTCAAAGGCCTCAAAGTTCAAAGTCAAAGGCAGTTTTATGGGCAACACACAGACTTTAAAGAAAAATACAGAAGGAGAAAATTATCCGCAAGTCTACACATTTCCTTACTAGGAAGTCTGCGCTCTAGCAAGCGCTGGTACCTCTGCAGCTACCCCAGGGAAGGAGCCATTTCTCCAGGCCAGGCAGAGTCTTTTATGGGCTCGGCCTGCCTGCAGGCAGGTCTAACAGGTTCCCTGCCTGCCGTTCAGTAAAAGGGGATTTGTGCTACACCAGGCCAGGGGCTTCCAGCTCATCCACCCTGTGGGCAGATTTAACTGGGTCTGAGGTACAGCATATTCCCTCTGGCCGCAGGACTAACGCCACATTCTCCAACCTGGCTTCATCAGAATAAAGATCCATCTCCCCAGCTCCTCCAGCTGTGTCTCAACAGCTCTAGTTTATTAGTGTCTTAAAATCCCAACATAAACAGAGAAGGGACAGCAGGGCACACCTAAGCCAGGGCCTGCACAGAGCTGAGGCCGGTGAGGCTGAGTGACAATGAAAGGCTTTCACTGGCAAGAATGTCACCTGTCTGGTCTCATACCTTGAGGGTATAAAGTATTTCCATTAAACTGGCATATTCGGCAGGGTCGTCTTTCTGGAGGTAATTATATTCCTGCCATGGGTTCTTGGCTGAGCTCTTCTTGTCGGTCAAGATGCTCTCCTGAAAGCCAGCCAGGCTTCGAGGGCTGTAGGAGTCAGACAGGTACTTCCCAGCAGTGGCCAGAATCCTGTAAGGAAAGTGACGACTACGATGCCCCGAGCAGTCCCATTTCTTCTTATTAGTTCGCAGGACAGTCTCATGAGACAAACCAAATTGAGGTCCCTTCCCTAAGGAAATGATAGCGTCCTCTGCCACTTAGGAGGACCTGGACCTCAGGTATACAGCAGAAACCAGATTTTTTAAATAAGTTTTATTTTATTTCATTCCTCCTCCCTCGTCTCTTCCCCTCCCCAAGCTACAAACCTTTGTTTCCCTTTTTTATTCCATTTTCACATTTTACTTGCCCTTTTCTTCCTTTCTCCAGGCTTCCTCCCTTATTCCTCTTCTCATTCCCCAACATCCCTTATACATTTCAGTCCTTATTTCCACTTTTAGTTCTCACACCAGAGAAACAACGCTGTATTTAGACATGTGTATCTAGTTTATTTCACAGAAGGTACTGATAAATGTCTGAAGCCCATCCTTCTTTGTGGCATAGTACTCCACTGTGTAAAGAAACCACATCTTCTTTATCCACTCATCGGTTGATGGGCATCTGAGCTATGTCCAGGACTTAACTATTACAAACTGTGTCACTATAGACACACTGCTATGCTGTGACGCTTTTAATTCTTTTGAGAAGACACCAAGAAGAGATATTGGTGGATCAGAACGAACCTCTAGTTTCAGGTTTTTGAGGAATAGCCACAATGATCTCTGCAGTGGCTGTACCAGTCTACACACTCACCAACAGTGGACGGGGGTTCCTTTTTCCCCAGAAGCTCTGCTACCTTTTGTTAATGGCTGATTTCTTGATATTTCTGGAGTAAGATGGAATTTCAGGGTTGTTTCAATTTGCATCTCTCAGATGACCAGTGATATTAAATATTTTTCATGTATTTATTTAAAACTTGGTGTTTGTGTTTCTTATTTAACACTTCTGCACCCAGAAGGCACCATCTTACACTAAATGAACAGCCAGTCTACCCAGGCAGCTCACACTGATGATCACCAGAGCACTGTGCACCATCTGTGTAGGTTTTCTGACCCAAGAGCATCACCGCATGGAGCAGTTGGGTGCCAGGGCGAACCAGCACCGCAGTTACAAAGAAAGTGGGCTGGCAGCAGGCAAAAGCGACAGTGCCTCACCCCGTACCTCTGTGCCCACAAGATGTACCTGCCCACCCGTGGGGCTGTGTGCTGCTGCTGCTTCTCAGCACTGACAGGGGCTCCCGAGAGGTCTACTGAGAGAAGCTGTGCTTCCCAACCTCTTTCTCAAGAAAGAACATCTTATAGATGTTCTGTGCTAACCCATGTTACTCTGCTTGGATAGCTGAACCTCTGTTTTCAATGAGGACAACATCCTCCGCAGCAGGAACCCCTGCATTGTCTTCTCCCCAAGCTCCCTTTTACCACTCAGCCATCTCAGTGTGAGCAGAATTACAGGAAGAGAAGAGGCACCATAACAAATCCCAGATATGTCTCTTTCCCTGACCCCTCCTTCATGAAATTTCTTAGGAACAAAACTGCCTTGGGCACAGCGGTTTCCAGGCAGAGCTCCTTTTTTCAAAGGAACACCTGCACGCACAAATCAGCCCCGGGCACATGAACCTCCTTGGAAACCCTGCTGACACAGCACCTACCAACCTCTGCCGGGCAGGTCATCTGAGTTCTCCTACTGCTTAAGCTTACCGGGGCTTTTATCTGCCGAGCTGTGGCCTGTCCCTGCCACCAGCCTTCTTTTTGTTGTTGTTGTTGTTGTTGGCATCCGAGATTGAACACAGGATCTAGTGCCCGCCAGGCAGGTGCAGCGCTGCGAATACATCCCCGGCCCCTTCCCTACTTCTTGTCAGAAGTCTTCCAAGTCTTCCTTGCCTCCCTCACCTTTCCAAACTCTACTAAATCCATCCTCCGCAGGATTAGAAGAGTGTGGTTTCCAAAAGACAAGTCTGATTTTGTCAAAAATACCTGTCAGCCAGGATAAGACTAAAATGTGTAGGTATAGCATGCAGGTCCCCCCATCATCGGAGACCTCCAATGCTGACAAACATCCCCCAGCTCCTTCAACTGCCACCGCCCTCAACCCTGGGCCAGGGTCCTCCGCACAGAAACGGGGCCCCCCGGGCCCCGTCCCCGCTTCTTCACACCTTCCTTACTCCCTGGGCTGGGCTCTTGGTCCATGGCTCCCATCAGCCTCCTGCCTCTGCTATGCACAATCACATGTCATTTCATTTCATTCCCACGAGCTCATGAGCACAAAATAGCATTCGCAAGCTGGGGCTCCCAGCACCAGCACAGTGCTGGGCACGTGGCAGGCACTCAGGAAAAACTTACAGAGTGACCAGTGACCCTGGGCCTCGTATGCAAAAAGCTGTCTTTTGCGGGGAGGGTCACCGCAGAACATGCTTCTTTCTCAGGGAGCTCAGGGAAACTTGAGCCCCACCATCATTCAGCCATCCAAGCCGAAGAAAGCCAGGCATGTTGGCAATATTTTGAATAACAGACATTGCAACTGAAAACGTTAGAGTGAATACAACTCCAACCCCTCCAAACCAGTGGCATCTTTTCCTACCTTCCTTCCCATTCAGACGTCACTAGTGGACCTGGTCGTTAATATCTGGCCTCCTGTCACATGACCAAACCTCACAAACACTTGATTTCTCTCTTATCATTGGGAAAGACTCTGAATCAGGAGGGGCGTGTCACATGGTTAAGCACAGTCCTTGCCCTCGTAAGGCTCAGAGATTA
>PVIR01046393.1:0-10283 GCA_004026965.1 Petromus typicus
AAAAAAACGCCTTTAAAAAGCATCTATAAGGGCCCTATAGGGTCTCCAATCTAGTATTGGTAGACCCAAAGCATGCTGTGGTGCTAAAGTGCTCTTGTTTTTTATATACACAATTGGTGGTCTTAGAGAAGCAAGATTCAGGCACAACACTAGCAACCTCAAAGACAGGGACAATGACACATATTGCTATAACAGTGAGCATATATTGTTTATGGAACAAATGGGATTAGCAAGAAGGCCACTCAGACTAATCTAAGCTGGATTGGCTTCATTCTGTAGCCTATACCTCATGCTCCTCCTGGAGTACTAGGTATCGTGGGTTTGTTCTCCAGGTGATGGCAGAGGCATTGTATCGAAGAATAAAAACTTTTGGAAGCTCAGGCTTGGATCTGGCACATCATCATTCTTGCCTCATTCTGCAGGGAAAAACATGCTTCCCATCAATTCCAGAGATAAGGCATGGGACAGTTCATCCTGCCCGTGGCAGGAGGCCACTGTGATATCACATACAAAGGATGCAGACTTGGACCATTATCACAGTCACCCAAAGATGGCATTTGTAGCAGCAATTCAGACTTTGTAAATTATTTTAAACACTTATTGAGAATTTAGTGCTAAGTAGGCAAGTGCATTCAGCAGGATATATGCCTCTGTCTAAATGGGTAGAAAAGAGGCAGAAAACTAGCATGGGTGTCTGCTGAGATTAGGTTAAAATGAAAGTAGTTGAACAGCTCTAAGTAACTGGCTAAACAAGACAGAAGTTTTAATGTTTTCCATGTTAAGTATGAAGCTAAGCATTCTAGCCTGGTATAGCAGCTCTGCTTGAGGCAGATTTTAGCCTCCTCTAGATCTGTGCGCCACCATCTCTGAGATGTAGAACGCTACACAAAACCATACCAAACATCTGCATAATCTTCCCTGCTATTAGTAATGTCCAAAGCAGCAATGAAATGCCTATGTCTCTGCTACCTTTCACATATGTATCCACTGGGAGGCGGGAGGCTTTGTTTGCATCCAAAATCCTAGCTGCAAGGGAGTCTTAAAAATAGTGTTAAGATTTTTAGCCTTTACGGAACACTCCAAGATGAGGAACAGTATTTGCAAAGGTTAGAGTCACGGAAGAGTGTCCCAGGATTTGAGAATCAGGGCCCCTTGGCAGTCTGAGATGTGACAAGGGCTCAGAAAACTGCTCTGTTCTTTCCCCTCCTCTCTTCACCTTCTTTGTTGGGAATGTTGACATAAGAACTTGTTTCACTGGGAAGGGGAGGGAGGAGAGAACACAGAATTCTTGGGATCAGGTCACCTATTATTCATGTAATATCCTGGAGGAGGATATGTCTGTGAGACAACAGAGAAGAGAAGGGACAGAAAGAACAAGAGTTTTACTGCATCACTGTGATCTTCCTTAACCCGCCCACATGGGACTGTCTGTACCTTCGAGAGGAACAAATAAATATGAAGGCACATACATTATTAAGTGTAATTACATTGTTACTTATAGGTTCAATTAAATACTCTGGACATTTTTATAATGTAATTTGAGGTGTGAAGTGTGCAGCAATGGCATTAACCTTTAATCATAGTTCTTTCCCTTGGAAAGACAGTAATGACCCTATTAATTAGTAATGAAATGATTAAATAGAAGTCATCAGATAATGATTCCTCTTACTGGGTCTTCTCCTTAGATTTAAATGTGGCCTTTTGACTTTCCTCCCCAAGGGAAATACATCTGAGGATATGGGGGTGCATCTGAGGGGGGTGTGGAATGTGCTGTAGACTCTCCCCTCCTAAGGCACAGGGTGGAGAAATGGATAGTGCGAGCCGTCTGTAATTTGGGATGTGCAGCCCTCATGTTTAGAATGCTTATTTGGCATTTTGGTGCTGATGACTGACCTTCTGGGGACCGATAACAAGGGACACAGGTGCAAGCTGTGCTGTGCTCAACAACACTGGAGCCTCACGGGAATCAGCTCAGGCCCGTCCTTCTTCTCTGTGCCTGCTGCAGCCTCCTTGGATCCCTCAGGGTTCCACTGGGAGCTTAGAGACTGTGATCACTGTAACCTGTCCCAATGATGTCTCTGACCACACAACCTTCTGCCTCTTCTTCCAGACAATTCACCAGGCTCCCGAGTGTTTCAGAAATCCGAGGAAGCACCGAGGGAGAGAAGGCAAATATCCCTGCCCTTGGGGAGGTCTGTCAAATTCAGCCACGCTCCGCGGGCAATAATGGGTTGACAGTTGCCACACTAGAGAGATGATGAACATCTAGAGGAAGCTCAGGGGAGGGCACTGGACTCAGTCTGGTACCGGGTGTCATGGAGGGCTTCATGGAAAACATAACCGCCAGGCTGAGGCTTTTAGGATAAACAAAGAGACCAGCAGGGCAGGTATTCCCACCACAGGATCTATGAGTGAAGTAGCCCCTAGTTGTTTTCTTGTACCTTTGACGTCATGTGCAACCCACCATGTGCCACCCACCAGGTAGCCCCACATTCATGGGGAGCATCCTGGTTCTGCCTGCCTGGCTCCCACCCTGGCTCCTGACTCTTGGGTCTGGCTTCGATTTAAGGCTGTACTCTGGCCCTTGGGCCTCAGTACCTGCAGTCTCTCATCAGGAACGCCTAGTTACTTTCAATGGCTCCTACCAGGCTTTTCCCACCGGCTTCCTTCCACAGTGCCTCCTCCAGTCTTGTCCTTCTGAGTTCTGCAGCCTGGGCCCGCTGTTTAGCCCAGCTGGCTCTGCCCAATTTGAGAGATAACTAGGACTCCACCACAGTGTGTCACCGCACATATACACTGTGTCCTTTACAGGATGTGGCTGATAATTTGCTGATATCACTTCTACTCAACTCCCATAAATCAGCATGTATCCACAAGGTGCTGGGAGGCAGGGAAATATATCCTGCAGGCCACGTGTACCAAACCAGACATTGTACATCAAAGGGAACCATGGCTCTGGTGACACAAGCTATAGACTCTCCCATCTATGAACCTGCAGCTGCAGGGCTCCCCAGACCGATCCAGACACCTCGAGGTCTGATCATCTTTTGCCTGTGACTTCTCTGCCTCCCTTCCCTCTTCAGTTGTTCATTCATGTAACTATCTTTAGGGTTAGGGCCTGAGACTCAGAAAATGGTAAAGACACAGTGGTTCCCCTGAAGTTATGCATTGCTGCACAAAGATACAAGTTATAGGTAATATTTGTTTGAAAATGAGAAACTTCAGAATAGGGCGCTGATGATGGGCTGCTGAATTCTGAGTGGGAAGGATCCTCTGCATGGACTTCACCAGAAGAGAAAGGGTTAGCAGGGCCCAGAGGTCAAGAACAACTTGCAGACATGGATCCAGGCTTGAGTGATTCTTAGCTTTTCTTGAGAGCTCTTAGCCGGCCAGCAAGTGGGTATCTTAACTGCAGCTGGGAAAACAGGCAGCAGAGACGGGAGACAGGGACCCCTGGGCCTGGGGCAAAGCTGCTGATGCCAAAGGGTTCTAGAGAATCAGTGAACTGGGGGGCGCATCCTGTGCTGGGCTCTCTGGTTTTGGAATGTCAGCTGGTGGTTGTGGGTTTGGACAACTGCTGCCATTGGTGCTCGTTAATGAGAGAGAAAGAAAACCGAACTGTCCTCAGTGCTTAGCAAAGGCTAGTGACCCCAGAAGGGAAATGACCCTTGATGTGAGGCAGGTGGAATTTCAAGTGATCCTGGAAGCATGGCTGTGTTTAAGGCCTCTTCTGTTATGAATAACAATGCCAAGGGCTGAGTCGGTTAGAAAAAGGTTTATTTTGACTCACAGTGGTCCAAGGCTGAGGGGCCATGTCTGGCGAAGCCCTACATGACATTGTGAGAGATAGGAACGTGGTAATTCCACATCCAAAATGACTTTGATAACAGAGACACACTCAGAATCAGTTAGTGGGCTAATGAATGGATTAGGCAGGACCCTCATCACCTCCAGGGGCCACCCCTTCCTGTCTCACGTGAGGACTGAATTTCCATGTGAGTTTCAGAAGGGCTGAGCCAGAAACAAACCATGGCAGGAGAACAAGATTTCACTTGGAAAGGAAAGGGGCCCTGAGGAAGCCTCGGCAGAGACCAACCTGCAAAAAGGAAAGCTCAGGTCCAGGAGGCCCCGGTGCCTTCACTCGGCTTCCCTGCAAGCTGAGTCTGAGGACCAGCTCTGTTCAGGTAGCCTCCGTGGGGCTGTCCCCAGAGGGCAGGAGCGCAGGACCAGGCAGGTGCTGAGGAAGGGTAGGGGTCCATTAAGGACGCTGTTCACCTGGCCCTGCTAATGTCCTTTGTCACTGTGGCCTGAGCAGTGCACCCCAGGCCTGCTCAGCAGGTGGTATTAGGAGTGGGGCCTCTCGATACAAAGGGCAAAGGTGTTCCCTCCTTGGAGCTGGCAGCTGTGGCAGTGACATGCCCAGGGGTGCCTTGTGGGTGTCCCTCACCTCTGCACCCAATGATCTGCAAGGCTGGAAGCCAAGCTGTGCAACGTAGGCTGAGGTGGACCGACTACACCTGCAGAGAGTCAAGCATTCGTGGACCAGGTCACCACATCTGTGGCGGGAAGGAAGGGGGCTGAGAGCGTGGGAAGGCTGCTTGGGAGGCGTCTGCCCCCAGCAGTGCAGGGATTCAGCTGAGACAAGGGCGCCGCTGGTGTCTGCAGACCCAGCAGGGTAACTCGGCTTGTGAGAGCTGGAAGAGGGGGAGGAGAAGACCAACGAGGGCACGTATCCGGGACCTGCTCTCGCTCTGACATAGAGCGCAGTGTGCGGCTGCAGGCAGCAGAAGGGAGAGGCGCAGGGACGGCGGCTCCACCTGTAGGGCACACGTCTGTCCACCAGGAGCACCTACCTGGGCAGCAGAGCCGGCCTCAATGCCAGGGATGATGGCTGGGAAGCGCTGAGTGTGTGGGGCTCCCTTCCTCGGGCCCCTCTTCTTTGCCCAAGAGGGCTAAGATCCAGCCTCAGGTTACTTCAGGACAACCGGCTTCCCAGTTCCTGAAACCAATACCCTCCGGAGGTGAGGGCTCGGACAGCATGCAGGAGGACAGTTGTGTTGACCGGATCTTTCCATGAAACGACAAGGGTGTGATCTGCAAGGCTGGGGGTGGGAGGGTTTGCTTGGCAGGAACAATGCTCTGAATGAAAGTCCAAGAGTTGAAGACAACAGTGGGCAACTCCTTCCTTCCTTTCTTCCTTCCTTCTTTCCTCCCTCCCTTCCTGATGTAAAAGACAGATAGCGCCGTGCAGAGGAGGGCTTCTGTTCAGAGACCCTGCCTGAGCACCCGACTCCCAGTAAATGCTCAGCCAGCAGCACTTGAGAGATGGACTTCGGGGACTTCAGTATTAAAAGTTCTGAGGTATTTATTATTATTTGTATAAGAGGAAGAAGTGCTTGAAATTAGTAGCACCGAGCACTTCAAAACATAAAGGGGGGATCAAAAACTATGGTGCACATTTGATGTTTTTTATATATACGGTAAAGGACACAAGATTATGAATCCCCTGAAAAATCCCCAGCTTGACTTGGAGTTATCCCAGCACTGCTGGCACTTCCTGAAACAGTTGCCGAAGTCCCCTCTGCGACTGGCTTTATGAGGCGCGACTGAAGCCGTGACGGGTGTTTCTGCCCAGCGCCGTCCCACACCGAGGTGGGAGTGACGCAGCGACGCCTTCACACCCCTTGTCACCAGCTCCGGACTGTACAGTTTTTGGCTCTTGCCCAAAGTCAGCATAAACATTTTGAATCGATCAGGACATCGAGGCTGCCAAGACAGCACAACTAACGTCACTCAGGAAGAGGACTTTCAGAGCCGCTTTGGAAAGTGGCAAGCAAGACGGGCTGAGTGCGGTCAGCTGAGGGAAGAATTCAGGGAGATAAATGGCAAAGTGTCTTTTACTATAATAACATTTTAAAAGTTTGGTACTCCTCATAGTTTTCAGCTGTACTTCGTACCTTGTTTGCCCTGGCCTGGGATTTCCTGCGTGGGGTGCCACTGCATGCCACCTCGCAATCCAGTGGTGTGCCAGCTAGACAGAGAGACCAGCTTTTAAAGGTGTCAGTCACGGCAGACTAACAAGGGCCACTAGGCCAAATGCGGAGGTGAGGGAGCAGGATGAGACCGGCCCGGTGCAGAGCAGGCGGGGGCTGGAGGACTGAGGAGAAGGAGGGGGGCCACGATGCCTGGGAGGAGGACAAGCCCCACCCCTACAGTACCAGGGCTGGACCGAGGGGCTCAGAAATGCAAGCGAACACCCCAAGCCTGAGCTACATCCCCAGCATGGCCAGGTTTATATCTCCACCTGAGGCTTGGTGCATAAAGGGTTGAGGACAGGCGAGGAAGTCTGAGTCTTAATCCCAAGCATGTAAATGGGGCTGGGCAGCCAGAGGACTGACCGTGTATCTAAAATGTCAGCTTGCAAGATGGCAGGCTGTGGGTGAAGCTCTGCAGAGGACACGATTTTACCAGACAGCTTCTTTTGGGTCTTTGGATTCACGCTTGTCCCTTCTCTGTGCCTAGGGAAGCAGGCCTGGGTCTCCGTCAGTGGGCACTGGTCTGTGCCTCCACCTCCTGCGCAGCTGCCTGGGGGAGAAGGAGCATGAAGGAAGATGAGAGCGAAGAGGAGAGTAAGGTCGGGTTTAGTCCCTCACCCCAAACCCACGTGGGGTTTCAGTTTTATAAATTGGCCCCTAGTCAACTTCTCAACAAAGTGCCCGGATTGAAAGTCACCTCGGTGCTCGGCCAGGACCCGGATGGACAGGGCTGGTGGCTGCAGCCAGGCTATGAGGAGCTGGAACAGAGATAATTCGACAACTATGGAGCAATTCTGGAGTTCTGATCCACCAGTTCACGCTGTCAACTTAGAAATAAATATGGACGCTGGTTCTTTGGTCTCTTTCCATCCTTTGGGAAACAGACAAGAAGAGGGGCTAGGTTTGGGGCGGGGATTGAAAGGTGAAAGGAGAGGAAATCGGTAGAGGGGCGGGGTACCAACACCAACCTACAGGGCCTGTGGTTGTGTACCAAGTCACCCTCTTTCCCCAAAGGGCCAGCCGGGGACATTGTTCTTGGTGCCATCGGACTTTGGACAAATCTGCATCTGAATTTCAGTTCCACTACTCACTAGCTTTGAGCTCTTAGTCAAAGCAAATCCCTCTCATACTCAGATCCCTCTTTAATCAGCAAGTTACCGAGCACCCACTATGCGCCAGAGTGCTGCCCGTTCTAAGGAGTGTTGTGGCCCTTGTAGAACTAACTTGCATTTGACAAATGAGGAAACCAGCTCAGAAAGGTCAAGTGATTTGTTGAAAAGTCCCAAAATGGATGGAGTCAGGGATTGGACCCTGCCCTGCCCTGCCATGCCCCGTGACGGCAAAACCCCCTCTCTCCTGTCTCCAGGTAGATCCATCTCCCCGATGCCCACCCAATACCATCCCCATTTATTGGCCCACTGTGTCTGTTCCTCTCTGCGCATGCGTCAGTCACAGGCTGGGGCGTGAGAGACGACTCCGCTCCCCTCCCTCCCACGCTCTTGTCCTCTTCCTTTCCCCTCTTCAGAAGTCCCTGCTTCTCCCCCACCTGCCAGTAGCGTTCCCTGCTTCCCTCTGCCTCCTCCCTGGCCACACTCTTCAGACATCTCATTAAAGTAATTGTTGACCTGAATTCCTATTCTGATACATCTATATTATGCTCCCCAGGAGGCCCTAGGGGATTCAAAACAGTCTCTTAATCCATTCCACATGAATCAAAAACAACTCCCAAGAAAGCCATCTAATAGCTGCGATTAAGGGAATGCTGCTCAGCTGTCCACAGGAGAGGTCCAGCCAGGCACTGCCCACCTCACTGACACTGGCACTGGCACATGGAGATATCAAAGGTCCTCTCCAACAGGAATAAGGCTTTAGGGTTTTAGTTTTCCTAGTCAATTAACTGGATAAGAACATATTTGGCCAGTTTGGTCTCCCTTATCCTTTGTCTGTATCCTCTGGGCATAAGGACCCAACAGGCATCGCAGTGCTGGCTGTGGAGGCTTCGCTGCACCACAGGCTAGGCCAGAGAACCCCCTTTCTCTGCACCCACTTTTTCCCTACTAACCTCAAGAAACCTTCTCCTTGACCCCCATAAAATGCCCACCCTTTCTGAATATTGCTGGAAGCGCCATACTCAGAGGGCATAGCCCAGAGGCCCATCCTTTAGATGCTCTGAGGGAGTCATGTCAGCACCCCTGCCAACTTCCCCCAAAGAGGTGACATTTTCCAGGATCCCCTTGGCAGACAGCCATGTCCCTGGGCAGGCCTGTGCTAGCACCATACTCTGTCCAGTTAGAGAAAATAGCTCATGTCTAGTAACAGTGCTTCTCAGAGTCAAGCATAAATCAGTATCACGCAGGGCTGCTCAGAACACATTTCAGAGGCAGAAATGAGATCTGGGAAACTGCATTTCTAGAAGTTCCCTGGTGCGGTTTCCTCCCCAGAACAATGGCTTCGAGCTCTCTCTTCAAAGTACATCCTTCTCCAAAGCAGCAGCTTGGGCATCACGTAGGAACACGCAGCAAACGCAGAATCCCAGACCCCACCTAGAACTCCGGAGTCAGAGGCCGCACGTTAACAAGATTCCCAGGTGATATGCGCAGATAGAGGTGGAGGAGCACGAGTTTGGAGGCGTGATCTCCAGGCCTCAGATAAGCGCGGGACTCGGGACAGGTGGGGAGGAGCCAGCAAAGGAGCCAATAGGAAAGCAGCTGATTTGGGGCCCCGAGTCCACTGCTCCCTTCCTCCTCACAGAGCGACCACCTCAGGGATCTGATGACTCTGCCAAGGCCCCAAACAGGGACGGTGCTGTTCCCAGGGAACCTGGTACTTACCCTCTGGTTTCAGACTGATGTCTGCACATCTATCCTGCCAGATACTCACCAGCCCTGCTGCCCATTCCCAGGGTGCACATCAGGTTCCCTCATGGGGAAGGAGGCAGCTGCTACTATGCCCCTTCAGAGCCTTACCCAGACCCTCATTAGAGACTGAGAAGATTTGTCTTACTATCATCATGCAAAGACAGTCATTAAGCCCAAGTCATTATGCATCACAGGCAGAATTAATCACTTACAATCGGTTTTTCCTCTGCAGAGGAATGAGAAGTCATCATCTACTGCCAGAATACAAGTGCATTGAGCGTCAGCCTCTGCACCCCATGCCCCACGAGCTTTGGCTCAAACAGGAGCAGGTGGTGCCCTCTGACACGCACCTCTAACCCGTCTATGCCTCAGCAGCTCTCAGAATATCGTGTCTCTTTGCCAAGGCTTTAGTCCACACCTGTGCTGAGTTTACTTTTCTGGTTAGTGTTCATTTAAAGCTCATAATGCTGGGAGGTACATACGTTAGTAATCATAGCCATCCCCACCTACAGTAAAGAAAATGAAGCCTTGAGAATGTGTAATTTCCACAGGATCATGTAAGATCATAGAGCTAGGAAGCCACGGAACCGAGTGTGAATATGAACACTACCTATCAAAGCCGCACTGTCCCACCTGTGCTGCTCCCAAACAACTAAACACTAAGCTAATAGAATGATGGGGGTGGAGTGCACGAGAAGGGTGTGCGGGCCCAGGGGGAAGACCACACCTGGGCCATCACAGATCCCTCAATCACCTGCACTTCGGCAGACACTGGAGGAGCAGGTGGACTCGGAGCTGGAAATCAGAGACGGCTTCCACGGGAGTTAGCGTCCCAGCGAGCCTCAGAAAAGGCTTAGAATTTCCACCTGTGACAAAAGAGAGGACATTCTTGGTTAGAAGAACAGCAACAGTAAGGACAGAAGGTTGGGAAAAGGAAGGAGACATTGAGACAAAGGGTGCATGGACAGTTATTTTAATTAGAAAGCAATGCTCAGAGTCAAGTTTCAAATGACTACCAGGAAAAAAAAAAAAAAAGAAAAGGACACTGATCTGAGTTTTGCCATTTTCCTCTCGTGGAACGCTTCCGATTCCAGGCGCTAAGTCTTTTATTAAGTTCACGTGCCACGGCCCATGGTGTACAAAAACCACCTTTTATTTTTGCCAAAAGCCCATGTTGCCTGTGTCTGGCCACCACATCTGCACCTCTAGGCCCTGAAAGTTGCTCTTCCTCAACGCAGTTTTCCCTCTAAAAGCCCCCCCCCCCCATTACCTGTTTCAGCAAAGGTTGGGGGAGCTGAAGCTACACCCAGGCTGCTGAGGGGGAAGCTGGCTGCTAAAGACGACCTGGTAAACAGGGGCTCCTACCACAGGAAGCAGGGCCGGGTGACCA
>PVIR01046394.1:0-10273 GCA_004026965.1 Petromus typicus
TTCGAATTAGTCTCTACTAAGTCTCTGAATATTTTAAAGTGAGAGAATGTTTCAAATTATTAGTAACTTGCTTTTTTTCTAAAAGGGAATTAAGTACAAGAATGTACCATTTCAGTATAGGTTAATTAACTTGCAACTTAGAGCATGGAAATCAATAAAAGAAAAATAAATGAGGTCTTTGTCCCTGATTAAAAAAAAAAAAAAGATGGACTGCATCCCAGCTCTGTGACCTTCACGTATTTCACCTTTGCCAAGGCCTCACCCTCCCAGAGCCTAGAGGACATGGACACTTGTCCCTGGCTCAGGGGAGACCCTGAACATGAAGATAACAAAGCACTGTGGGAATCACAGTGTTTGCATTTAATGACGCTACACATGTTTGTATTTAAATTTGGAGATAGTTCCCACTAAGCTAACAAGGTCGTTCAGGAGAGTATCTGGCTCAGGACCTAGTGACTTCTTTAGGCACAGTTTTACCAAACAGCGATGCCTGATTTCCTAGCTACAACCTGCCAAAGTGGCAAGCAGTTCAAGAATGCTAGAAGAGACAAAAATACATACAGAAGATGGAAATTTTTATGAAAACAAAGCCAAACAACTCCAAAGCTTAGTACTTCAAAGGACCAGGGATTTAGCTCAGTGGCATTGCACCTGTCTCACAAGCCTAAGGTCCTGAGTTTCATCCCTAGTGTCGCTCAGGACTGAGTGTGGGACACACCCTTGTGCCAGCTAGATAGGGGAAGAGCCCCTGTGACCCTGGGGGAGGAAACCCTCTATCACCTGGGGGGTAAATTGACACTGCTGCCCTGTGAAGAGGAACAGGCTGCCACGGAAGGGATCGTCTGGGTGGGAGGAAGTGGTCAGACCAAGGGCAAGTCTCCTGCAGAGAACTGTGGTATCAAAAGCAGGTATCACTGGTCTTTCTGACTTGGTGAGACCTAGAAGTCACATGTCCGGGAGGAGATGGATACAGCACCACGGTCATTGTTTGAGCTGCCAATCCCCTGGACAGCAGCAGCATTCACTTTGTATCGTACGTCATGAGGACACTTAGGAAAGAGGATTTCAGAACTGCTTTAGAAAGTGCCAGGAATGACAGGCTCTGTGTGTTTCAAAAAGAGGGGATTCTGAGGGCAATGAATGGCAGTGTGTCTTTACTGTGACTTTTTAAAAATGTAAACATTCATTGAATGCCATAGATACTTCTTAGCCCTGTTGTGAGGGTAACTGCATAATCATACAGTGCAGTTGTGTGGTGCACTGCAGTGTGTGGGCCGGCGGCAGGGACTGTCCAGCGAATCCTGGCACACACTGTACCTCCCTGTGTGTCTGGTGATGGGCGACTGAGTCGCCTCTGCTCTGCTCACCGGTTTCACTTAGCTTGTTCTACTGAGATCCTGACGTGTGCTGGGCAGTCTCTCTTCTCCATCCTAGCCTGAGCTCACCACAGGCGTGTAATTTCACCTCAGGCTGGCTCCGGCTCACACACCTACATGTGTGCTAGTAGTTTTACATTTTCTAGACTTCTGTCAACGCAACTTGTGTTGTGACTTTTTAACTTTTGCCAGTCAGGTTTGTGAACAGAAGTACTTTAATTTCTAGTTCTGTTGAGAATACAACTGAGTATGTCTTTACATATTTGTTAGTTATTTTGATGTCCACTTCTGAGAACCACATATATGGATATATTCTTTTTTCTTCACCTTTCTCTTGGGTTTCTTGGCTTTTTCTTGTAGGTATTGTTGATTTAAAGTTGTTTCTATATATTTTAGATTTGTAGCACTTGGTTGTGTTAGATAGTGGGACTGTATCCTTCCAATTTATCATCTTCTTATTGTTTTTGTTTGGATTTGTCTGTACTGAGGAGAAATTCTGCAGTGTTCCCAGAGTACCAGACTAAGTTCAAGTCTTGATTAGACTGACTTAATTATCCATAGCAAGAACCCATCACAAAAGAAGTACCTCTATTTCTGGATATAAATGCTCCTTATCTCATCTTTTCCTCTATACACACTGTCTAGTACCCAGTTTAAAGCCATCTGCATGGTGGTGCATGCCAATAATCCTAGGTAAGTGACATAGGAGGATTTAAATTCAAGGCCAGGCTGGACAATTTAGTGAGACTTTCACTCTACATAAAAAACAAAAAGGACCAGGGATGTAGTTAAGTAGTAAACAATAGTAGACAGTCTTTGGGCTCCGGCCCTAGTACAGAAGCAAAATAACACAAAACACACCAAGAGACAAACAACTGCAAGATATAAAACAATCAAAGATTGATTCAGAGATGACTCAGTTGTATCGGAAAAAGGACTTTAAATAATTCCTCAGATGAGTAATGTGTTAAAGCTTTTAGTGGAAAGAGGAAGATAAGAAGCATCAGTGACATGGAAATTATAATAAAGGGTCACAAGTTACACATTCTGTTTTCATTCTTCTGGTTATTTCCCCGAGTCTTAAGACCTCTGCTTAGTTAATGTTTTGTTTTGTTTTTGTCCCTGTTTTGGTAGTTTGGCCAGCTCATCAATCTCTTCTACTTATCTGGCCATTCTAGGGCTAAGAGTGAGGAAAGAAAGGTCTCTATCTCATTGGAAGTAGGAAACCTGTTCTGCCTGTGTTAGCTGTGATCTTCAAGCGGGGAATGCTTCAAAGGGTGCATGTGTCTGAGAGAATATACAAAGTGAAATGAAAGATACACATGGTTTTATGAAAGGGTTAACTCGGCCAGGAGTTGTGCTGCCTGTCTATAGTCCCAGCAGTCTGGGAGGCTGAGGCAGGGTGACCCCAAATTTCAGCCCAGATTAGGCAACCTAGCAACTTTAAAAAACAAAACTTGAAAAAAATTTTAAAAAGTTGAGTGTGTTGAATGTGATCATAAAGTATAATGTAAAATATACCAATGAAATCAATTTTTTTAAAAAAGGTTGAGTGTGGGGCCAGGGATTTAGCTCAGTGGTTCCAGTGCCTGTTTTATAAGCACAAGGGCCCGGGTTCAATCCCCAGTAACCACATAAAACAATGCTGGGCATGGAGACTCATGCCTACCAGCAATCAGAACCACATAGCACAGTGTTGGGGGTGGTGGCTCAGGCCTGCAATCCCAGCACTTGGAAGGCAGAGGTAGGAGGATTGCTGTTGAGTTCAAGGCTGAGGTCAGGGCTAGCCTGAACTACAAAAAGGGAGACCTTGTCTCAAAAAAACAAAAAAGGTGAGTGTGTGAAGGTAAATCCTTGGGGAATTAAAAAAAAAGGTAGTATGTTTTTGTTCAAATAGAAATACTTTATTCTTTGATAGTACTCCAAAATGAAGTATTATATAAATTTACATAATATTATCAGGCAGACTAACCAAAAAACCAACCAAACTAAATAACACATGAAAGTTATCATCCAGCGATTAAGTTTTGTCCTGGGATTGGTTGCACACTTTTCTCTCACCAGTATCAACATCAGATGTTACATCAACAGCTACATATTCTGAATTCCCCAGATTCCGATCAGTATGTTAATATTTACTAAGGTTTGCTTTTCCTACAGCTTTTGTATAGCTCACACTATTCTTCACTCATTCGCCGTGGTTTTAATATCCTCTACTGGTTCTTTTTGATATTCTGGCTGCAGGACAGGAACACTTGGGGTTAAATGCCATAAAAAGGGAGGAAATGGATGATTTTGCACATCTTTCTGTCTCATCCCTGAGGTCCACAGAACTGGTTCTCAGAGGCATCTTCCAGGGCTGCCTACCATTGGGCAATAAAGGCACAGTCGTACAGCCTAGGAGTGTCACAAACATACGACACCTAAAAATTTTCTCTCTAAAATAACAACAGGAAACTATGTTCTGTGCATGCTGTGCGGTAAAGCAGTAGGGCTCCGTGGGAAATGAGAGTTCACAAGCTCTGCAGGTCCTTGGCCAGCCTCGAATTCCCTGGAATGGTTTCCCACCCTCTTTGTTCTTAGTCCACAACTTGAAGTACAGCACCCGGGAGCACTGACACAGGACAGTGCGGAAGGACAGAGGATTAGAGGGCTTACCCTGCGGTGGTGGACAACAGCTGTCCAGGTGTTCGCACTGTGCCACAGAGCACAGGGGGCAGCGTTGGGGTTGGGCTCAAGCTGATCCTCTTGCTCCTATTTGCGTGCCATCCTCTATAACTCCCAGTCCACCTTGGCATGAGAGCAGCTTCATTTTTGTCTGCATAAATACATTACATTCTGTCTGGAAGGTTTTGTTTATTTGGTAAATAGCTCACTGCCTAGCATTAGAAAGTTCCGGATGAATTCCAACTTCACCATTTGACTCACCTGTGCCTTAAAGCTCAGAGTATTTTTATAAATTTGCCCAAATTCTCCCATGTAGCTGAGAAAGCCAGATCACCAAAAGTCCAGGTCATGACCATTTCTTCAAATAGAGACTGAGAAATCATGAATGTATGGAAGCAAGTTTTTCCCCCAAACTCAGGCCAGAAGCTTACATAATTTCATAAAGTGGTCACTAATGTTCTTTCCTTAAAAATGAGTTGACTTTAATCTGGCTATATATGGTTTTGCAGGTTTGCAGAGTTAACCTACAATAGTTTAAAGGGCAAACACTGTTAAAATTGATTTCAAGCCCCAGTTCTGTGGTGGTGAAATAGAAAAACACAAAACTCCCTATAGTGAATTTTACTTCATCTAGGTGAGTGGGACTAGATCTGGTGGAAACAGAAATATATTTAAAAATGTACCTCAGTGCTTTGTCAAACAGATGTCCTTAGATGGTTTAATTTGTGTCATCTCTAATATAAATCCTTAATTAGGTAAAGATTTATTTAAACTGAGTGAATTTTAGCTACTCAGGTGGCTGAGGCAGGAGGACTGCAAGTTAGAGTTTGCATGAGCAATTTAACAAAGTTTTGTCTCAAAAAAAACACTTTAAAAAGCCTAGGGGTTGCGAGGATGTAGCACAATGGTAGGCTGCTTACCTAGCATTCGTGAGGACCTGGGTTCTGTCCTCAGAATAGAAAAACAACAACAACAACAACAACAACAACAACAAACAGAGTAGATTGAAGTTTATTTTCACTGGAGATAACTTGCAAGGGAGATGCTGGACAAAGCAAAGCAGATATATATATATTTTTTTTTTGGCTCACAGTACCCTTTCTTTTGTGTACAGGAGAAGTGAAAGGCATTGTACTGGAGTTCAACTAAGATTAGCATAGAGAACTATTAAATCCCCAAAGAAAAATAATAATTTTAAAGAACCCAAAACATAAACCAAACATCTTTTTTAAAAAGAGGCAATATGATATAAATTAATATTTGAAAGTGATATCCACACTCTAATCCCTGGAACTTGTGTTTCTAAATTTAGTCATGAAATACTTACCCGGTATATTAAATTATGAATCTTGATAAGCCAGGCAAAGTGGCACCTGCAGTGACAGAACTCAGGAGGCTGAGACAAGAGGATTGAAGGTATAAGCCATGGGCCAGGGAGTTAGCTCAGTGGTTCTGGTGCCTGTCTTGCAAGTGCAATGACATGGATTTGATCACCGGTAACCATATACAATACTGGGCGTGGAGACTCATGCTCAGCAGCAATCAGCACCACATACCACAGTGCCGGGCGTGGTGGCTCACGCCTGTAATCCCAGCACTCGGGAGGCAGAGGCAGGAGGATTGCTGTGATGTGAGTTGGAGGCTGAGCACAGGGCCAGCCTGAACCACAAAAGTGAGACCCTGTCTCAAAAAAAAAAAGAAAGTATAAGCCAATATAGGATTATATAGCAAATTTGAGGCGTGCCTAAACCACACAATAATTTCCAGACAAAAATGAAATCAAAAACCTTTTTAAAAAATTGAAAAGTCCTGATAAAAGAAACAGTCTTCATCTGGATTTAGGGATGGAGTACTCTGGATATCAAGATAGACCTTAAATATAACTTCAAGTATTCTTACAAAGAAGAAGACAGAGAGGTTAATGCAAGCGTGGAGAAGACACTCCCAGAGGGGAAGAACCAGTCATGAACGCAGGAGCAGAGACTGGACTGAGAGGATGCTAGCCAAGGGATGCTGGGAGCCATTAGAATTGGAAGGAGCATTGTTAAGGTCTAGAGATGTTCTACAGAGATACACATGTCAAATACTTGGGTCCAGGGTGGTGCTGAGAAGATGGTGGGATCTTTGGGAGGTGAGATCTTACTAAAGTCCTGAGGTCGTTAGGTATACTCTTGACCCCACCTTCTTTTTTTTCCCCTGCTCTTTGGCTCAATCTGTACACAAGTTTATTTCACTGTCTGCTCCTGCCAAGCTATGCTGCTTCAACAGGTCCAAAGCTTGGGAACAATTGATCATAGACTGAAAACTATGAGTCAAAATAAACCTTTCGAAGCTTGTTATCGTGGGTAATTCATTATAGTAACAGAAAGCTAATATGAAAAAATTGATGTGGGACTGTAGACTCATACAACACCTGGGGAGATCAGTTTAGAGATTCCTCAAAAAGCTAGAATTGGAGGTCCCATTTGATCCAGCCATCGCCCTGCTAGGTATATACACAAAAGAATTAAAAGACTCATATCACAGTGACATATGTTCACTCATGTTTATAGCAGCTCAGTTTGTGATTGCTACATCTTGGAAACAACCCAAGTACCCATCAACTGGGGACTGGATAAGAAAGCTGTGGTTCTTCTACAGAATGGAGTATTACTCTGCCATAAAAATGATGTTTGAATCATTTATACTTAAATGGACATACTTGAGGATATCCTCATAAATGAAATAAATAGGTCACAGATAGGTACATATCACATCTTTTCTCTGGTATGAGAAAATGAAGATGTAAATGAGTCCTAGAATTGTATGTTAAATATTGGGAAATAGAAAATGCTGAAAGTAAAATAGAGTGAAAGGGGAAAAATAATGAGATTATAACAAAAAAGAAAGGAAACAAATTTTACATATATAGGGGGGTGGGAGGGTGGGTAGGGCTATGGGAAAAAATGAGACTTAAGTTGTGTCTTATACTGGTACAAATCCCCATTGTGGAGTGCAATCATGATGTGTATCTGCAATGTACCATTAAAGATTTCAATTAAAAAAAATTGGTACTGAGAAGAATGTCATAGCTAACCCTAATGATATGGAGGAGGCTTTCTGTGTGTGTGTGTGTGTGTGTGTGTGTGTGTGTGTATGAGTGTGTTGGTGGTGGTACTGAGGATTAAACTCAGGGAGTGCTGAATACATCCCCACCTCTTTCTTACTTTTTTTTGAGACAGACTCTCACAAATGTGTCCTGGTCCGAAACTTATCATTTTACTGTCTTAGCCTTTTGAGCTGCTGCTATTACAGTGTGTGACACTTTGCCTGTCTGGAGGAGCCTTTTTATTTGGCTTACAGGAGGAAATAGGAATGATATGGAGGTATAAGCTAGTGGAATTCTAACATGCCATAAGTAGAGCTTAATGGGTGACTCTAGTGAGGGCTCAGAAGACCAAAATCCTAATGGGAATGTGGACAGTAAAGGCCATGCATATGAGGTTTTGGATGAAAATGAGTATTCTATTGGAAACGGAACAGAGAGTATCTTTGTTACATTGTAACAAAAAACCTATGTGCATTTTTCTCCAAGTCTTTTTAGTTAATAGGAAGCTGAATTTAAATGTGATGAACTAATTTATGTGGAAGATAAAATTTCTAGGCAGCAAAGCATGTGGTATGGCTATATGGTGCTAATTTTCAGCCAAATTTACATTAAAAGTGGGATCAAAGAATATTGGACAAATCTACCATCTTGTCCAAAGTGGAACACATATAAGGACATGCCCAGAGAGGCTCCAATTGGTCGTGCTGTTATAAAGAAGTTAGGGGTTTTACATTGGGACAACTGGAAAGATGCCTGGAGATGGTCTCAAAAGTCTGCCAGGCAACCGCTACTATCACAGGCTAAAACACACAGAGTGCAGATTTATTTCAACAACTTTCTGGGCCAGAATCTTTCCAGCAAAGAGCCTCAGGATGCCCTCCATCCCCAAGACCACTGTAAGAGTCATTTGCCTGGGATCTGTTTCCTGTTTTCAGCCAGTAAAATACTCAGCAAACTTTGCCCCTGTGGTTCAAGCAAGGCTGGGTACAGCTGCGGGCAGCAAACCTTGGTTGGCTATGTCGATGTGATACTAGTCTTGCAGGCGCACGGTCCACAGATTTATGGGCTCACTGGGGTTTCAGAGGAAAGCTGGGGAGGCATGGCCCTGTGCTACAGAGTTGGAGCTGTGGGAGTGAATCCAAAACTACAATGGAACTCCCCCAAATTAGAGATGTGTGTTAGTTGGTTTCTGATTACTTATAAGTAAAATACCTAAGATGATTAAATTACAGAGGTGAGAGGTTAACTGAGGCTCAGAGTTTTAGGGTTCTGGTCCCTGATCAGGCAAACCCATCGCTGTCAGGCATTTGAAGACTGTGTCAGATGGCACTGGCAAGAAGCACACAGCAAAGCCAAGCTAATAGAGGCAGCATCTGACTCTGGGCAGCACCCCAGAGCCATCCTCCTTCCACTGTCCTAAAAGAATAAGAAAATAAAAATAGCAGAGACCCAGGAAACGTCCGAAGCCCCAAGCTGGAGCACAGGTGCAGCAGGCTGAATGCCTTGCTGGCTGGCCGCAGGGAAGGGCATCCCAAGCTGAGCCGGCTGCACAGGATGCCATGAGCTGTTTTCTGAAAGGGTCTACCTTGGAAAACCTTAGGAAGCAATGTGCATCTCTCTATCCCCACGCCTGTGACGGCGGTGGCTTGGCTAATTCCTGAGATGCCCTTGAGGCGTCTTCCCACTTGTCCTGGTGCAGAGCACTTGTTTGTTTTTAATTATTGCCAGCGACTGCACCCTCCCTGGTCACATCTGGACACAGACTCTCTCATCTGTCTAAGCCACACAGTTTTCAAACCTTCCCACTCTGTGCCTCTTTGCTCTGATCATCACTATCAAGCTGATTAAAAGCAGCCAGTAAAGCCATGGCAAGGTCCACATGTCCGTGCTTTGTTGGACGCTCCCTGTCAACTAACGCAGCCCATTACCTTGAAGCTTAACCTCGGGCAGAGGATCAAGGAATGGAGAAAATACCTACAAATCTTTTCACAGTGTAGCAGTGATGGTAACAAGTAGTCCCACTTCCAGTGGACTCGATTCCACAGGAAACGTCACCTTCATGGCTTTTGCTGTTTGCATTCCAGACTGTGTTCTGGTCTCCAGGTCCTGTCAACCCCTCTCCCAGCATTTCCGGCTTCCGTGACCTGCTGCTCCCAACAGTTCCATCCCCTCCCACAGCCCGTCATCTTCCACGTCATCTCATAGAGCCACAGCGACTAGCCTTGAGCTCGGTACCCACCTTCTGGGTTAGCCAGCTTTTCAGCACATGCGCATGACACTTAAGATAGTTGACTCACATGGAGAAAAGGTTTATCTTGTCTCACAGTTTTGAGGTTTTGGTCCATCATCAATGGGCACAATTATTTTGGACCTCTGTTGAGGCAGCAATATCTCGGAATCTGCAAAACTGTGTAAACATGAGCCACAGAGCAAAAACGAAGGAAGAAGAGGCTGGTGGCCCACAGTCTCCTGCAGTGGCGTGTCCCCATCACCCGAAGTCCTCCACAAAGCCCTGCCTAGCAAAGGTCCCATCACCTCTAAATAGCACCAACCTCAAGATTGAGCCTTAACATAGAGAGTTGGAGACAGCTAAACTATAGCATTTCCCCTAAGCCCCCATAAATGTATGCCCCCCTCACAATGTAATGTGCACTTAATCTATCCATAAGCGCCCTAAAGACTCAGCTGCTCCAAAGTTTGCCATAAGTCCAAGTCTAAAAGTGCTTTGACAACTCAAGGGAAATTTAGCTGTAATCCCAGCACTCTGGGAGGCAGGGGTAGGAGGATCACAAATCCAATCCTGAACTGGACAACTCAGTGACTTAGAGATTCTTCCTTGAAATGTTAAAAAAAAAAAAAATTAAAGGATTGTGGATAGAGCTGAGTGTGAAAGGCCTTGATCCAATTCCTAGCACCAAAAACAAAACAAATGAGAATGAATTACTGACATTTAACGACATGGTGATGGAGGAGAGAGAGCAAAGATTTCTATTTCAAAAGGGAGAGTTAGGAACATAGTAAAGACAGCTAAGTACACAGGTAGGCCCCAGACCCAGGAGGGACACAGTTAAGCCCTAAGCTCCTTGCTCAGCATCTCAACACTACACGGCAGAAGGTGCCGTGGGCCCGGGCAGTGACCCCT
>PVIR01046395.1:0-10393 GCA_004026965.1 Petromus typicus
AAAAAACAAAACAAAAATCAAAACCAAAGTCAAATTCTAAATTCTCTAGGCCCAGGCAGGGAATGTAGCTCAGCGGGACCACTCTTGCTTGGCAAATGCAAGGTCCTGAGTTTGATTCAGAGTACCAAATACAAAACAGAACAACCAACAAAACAAATCCAACTAAATTCTCTGGGCCTCAGGAGGATTGTGATGTGAGTTTGAGGCTGAGCTCAGGGCCAGCCTGAACCACAAAGCGAGACCCTGTCTCAAAAAACCTAAAAAAAAAAAAAAAATTCTCTGGGCCTCTTTCAGTATGGTTGCTTTTCCTCAATACTTCCCAAAGCATAAGCAATTCTTTTTTCTTCTTTCTCTGATATTCACTATGAAAACCTGGTGGGACTCTTGGAGGTAGAACTCACCGAAGTTTACCTTCCTAACAAGATCTGGTGTCCAATAGTTCTTCTTTCAAGTCGATCCACGCTCAGTTTCCAGCCATGCCTTATGGGCGGATCCTCCAGCAGGTAACTGTGATTCTGCCTTTATGTGATCTCGGATGGATTAAAGAAGAGTTGATTTGAGCTCTACCAATTTATTAGGAGTGGAGTTAAAACTTGAAGATTCTCACGTCAAGCAGGAAACCAGAAGTATCTCTGCTGCTTTTGAAGAACATGGTGATTTTTCAGGGTGACTTTGTTATTTGACATGATGTCAGCAATGTGTGATTTAGTTTTCCACATGTTGGTCAGCATCTGGTACTGCCACTATTTTTAAATTTTAGTATGTGTATACACATATGTGTATGTGTGTGTAGTAGTAGAAATTGAACCTAGGATCTCTCATAGGTCAGGCAAAATGTTCCAACTACTGAACTATATCCTCAGCATTTTTTTTTTTTTTCTTTTTGAGATAGGTTCTTCCATGGTGGCCTCAAACTTGCAAGTCTCTTGTTTCATTTTCCTGAGTACCCAGCATTACAGATGTCACCACCATACCCTAATATTTTTTAGGTGTTTTAAGAGGTAAGAGTAATATTTATCTGTGGTCTAAATTAACATTTCCCTAATGGCTAGTAATACCAAACATTCTTTTCATATACTTCTTTGCATCCATATATCCTTTTTATGAAATATCCCCATTTTTGCCCATTTTATTAATGGGTTTTTGCAGTCAAATGCTCTATCCCTGAGCTACATCCCCATCAATGGGTTTTTGAAAACTGGACATGAGTCTTTTGTCAAATATGTTATTTACTAATTTTACCCGTACATTTTTCATCAATACCAGTTTCTAAATAGCATATCATAAAAACAGACTAGATAAGTGGAGAAAAACTTTATTATTTATTTATTGCAATATGAAAATCAGACTCCAACCCTTGTGCTTCCAAGGTATGTGTAAGTACCATTTGAGCTAAATCCCTGCCCTCAATATAAGTTTTTAAGGAATAAAGGTTTGTGATTTTGAAAAGATCAGTTTGACAAGTACCTCTTTTATAAATATTTTTGTAAGAAATATTTAGTATTAACTATTTACTAGGTTCAGAAGACTTTCTCTTAAATGTTTTTTAAAGACAACTTTTTTTTTTTTTGCGGTACTGGGGAACGAACTCAGGACCTCGCATGTGCCAGACAGGTGCTGTGCTGCTGAGCTAAATCCCTGGCCCTCCCAAAAGTTTTTTTACATTCAAATTAATGACCCACTTTTGAGTTACTTTTTTGTAGTAGTGATGTTTGAGTGAATCAGTCAATCTCTCTCTTCCAAGAAACTGGTTCCTCCAGATAATTAAGTCTTGAATCATCTCTATCCCAAATTATCACTACACGATAACCAGTTTACTCTATTTTTTACTGATGTGGGACAAAAATACAAATTTTCACTGGGGTAAAAGTGGGCCAGATTTGATTTTCTGGCAATTGCAGTGGACTATTTGAGACATTAGGTATTTAAATGGAGCATAAAAATGCCAGAAGGTAGGGAGTCCAGCCTGTCCAGAACAGTGAAAAGGAGAAAATGAGTGGGGCAAAAAACCAAAAAAAATTTTCTTATCCTTTTACTAGGGATGAAGTTATAGCAAACCTAAAATTAAAAAAAAAAACAAACTGAACAACCAAAAAACTAGAATTTATATGCAAATTATGGTAAGATATTAAACATACCTTAAATAAGCTTTCTCCAAACAGCAGTTATTTCTGAATTACCTTAACAAGCTGCTTAAAATCATATATTATTACTTCATTATTTTGGTCTTAATGTCAACTTAACATTATTTTTTAACTGGTAATATTATTTCCTCAACACTGATAACATGTTTAACAAGGCATCATCACACTCATCAGCTGATACTTTAAAGAATGATTAGCATATATGACATATTACAAATAATACCAAGAGTGTTATTAGCTGGTGATCAGGATTACTTTCCTATACAAGTTTAGCATGAAATCACTGCTCAATTTGACTGTAAGAATCAGGATTACTTTCCTATACAAGTTTAGCATGAAATCACTGCTCAATTTGACTGTAAGAATCTGAACTTAGGCCTATAATTTTCATTCGAAATCAGAATAAAGTAACAAAACATTGCACAAGAGTGGCAGGTAGAAACGAGTGTCAGCTGGACAATGGGATATGTGACATACTTTGAGAGCAGGACTCATGTTTTTGTTGAAATGTATTTTTATGTTGTCAGTACTGTTACTTTCATTTGCAAAGATCTGTACTTGACTTTTTAAAAATCAAGTTTATCTTCAATCAAATTATTCACTGTCAGGTTTCCACAGACCTAAAATTTTAAATCAAAGATACAGAATGTCCCGTTGGTAACATTCTTTCTTTCTTTCTTTCTTTATTTATTTATTTTTTGAGACAGGGTCTCACTTTGTAGTCAAACTCACATCACAGCAATCCTCCTGCCTCTGCCTCCCGAGTGCTGGGATGACAGGCGTGAGCCACCACGCCCGGCACCGTGGTATGTGGTACTGATTGCTGCTGGGTGTGAGTCTCCATGCCCAGTATTGTATGTGGTTACCAGGGATCGAAACCGGGCCCTTGCACTTACAAGACAGGCTCTGGAAGCACTGAGCTAAATCCCTGGCCCAACATTCTTTTTTTAAAGAATGCACACAGTCAGGCTGTCTTAGCCTTAAGATTTTCTGGATTTCGTCCTTGAAGGAGAGCAGGATCTTCCCAAGGCCTTGGGCCTCGAATATTCTTCCAGTCTTCAAAAGTTGAGTCCTTTATTTTCTATAGGACCACAAAAAGTTAAAGTACATATGTTAGTGTAGGAGCCTGTGGCTTTGATTAAGAAATCACTGAATTAAAGAATAGAAAGAATCCAGTAGCCTTCAATTAAATTTTTTTTTTTTTTTTTTTTTTTAGGTTTTTTGAGACAGGGTCTCGCTTTTGTGGTTCAGGCTGGCCCTGAGCTCAGCCTCAAACTCACATCACAATCCTCCTGCCTCTGCCTCCCGAGTGCTGGGATTACAGGCGTGAGCCACCACGCCCGGCTCAATTAAAATTTTAACACACATATATACTATAAACCAATAACTGGTTTTCAGAATAATTGAAAAAAGTCATATTTCTTAGAATTTAAAACTTTTCTTGCTTGTTACTGACGTTAATGCCTATCTCTGTACCATAGTAATAAAACTACTAACAGAAAAAGTGTCTCCATGCTTTAATTTTTGAGAGCACAAAGAAAGGTAAGAAGCTGGGGAAAAAAGTGTAAATCTGAAATCTGATCCAGCAAAACTACTAAGAAGGTTAGCATAATGATGATAAGAAGCAAAGATCAAAGGAAGAGACCTAATATCTTCTATAAGGAAGAAGTCCATATTATTTGTCTTGTGTCTGAGAAATAAGCTTGTGCTTAAGAATAAAAAGACTTTCCCCACATTTAACTTGAGCAATACTCTTTTTAGCAGTCAAAACTCATTTTAATTACAGTTTTGGTTTATTCTACTTTCACTTAGTCTGAAGAGTCTCTTAAGCACAGGCAAGGTGGATAAAAACGGAGAACAAAAATGTTTCCTCTCCCTTGTACTGACCAACACTCTGAAAGTTACTTTGATACTTTTATTGCTTTGGTTATTCTAGAATAATTAAGTAAAACAGGAAAGAAAAAAAAAGGCTGATAATTTATATCCAAAGCTGGGGAAAATGGCCTAAGTTCACGCTGACATCTAAGCACTAAGCGTTACAGTTTTATTAATTAGCTGTCCAACTGTTAGCACTTATTTAAGCCACCCAGGCATTAACCCTTTCGTAAGTAATGGTAGAAGACAGGGATAAGTGTCGACATGGTTTCTTCATTGCTCACATTCCACGGTTTAAGAACTAGAAGGAAAATCTCCCAAATAAACCTTCACAACATCATTACTGGTACAGCACTTACATGTCTATCTAGTCATGTATAAGTGTCTGATCTTTACAGATCGTTATGGTTTACATCTCAAAGGTCCCGCCAAGTCCTGTGTGTGGAATTTCTGTGTGTGAAAGGTTTGCACCTAAAATGTCCTCCTTGGATCGTGTGCGTGCCCTATTCACCAGGTGATTCATCCACCAGCAGGCTCAGGAGCGGAACATACTGTCAGAAGGTGGGGATTGGCTGGAAGAGGGAGTCACTGTGGCATGACTTGGAGGGGTACGTTCTTGTCTCTGGCGCCTCCCTTGTTTCTCTGCTTCCTGGTGCCCATGGACTGAGCAGCATTCCTCTGCCCAGGCCCTTCTACCCTGTGTTACTGTCCTTGGATTGTGGACTGAAACTGTGAGCCAAAGGAAACCCGGCTTCCTGTAAGTGGTGGGTCCTAGTGATGGAACAGTGATCAGGGTGGTTTGGACGAGGTTCTTTGTGGAAACTGCAACAAAAAATAGGGACTGAATGCTAGACAGTGCATGTGTGCAGGGGAAGACATTCAAGATCTACCAATTACTAGCCAGCTGCCACAGGAATGAGTTAGAGCAGATTCGAGAAATGTTGAAGAAAAGCAGTGTCAGGAAAACTGGACTCTGAACCCTGCAGAGTGGAGACCTCTCCTTAATACTAGCCAAGACACCTAAAAAGCTGTGTGTGAGGAGTAAGGATTATGCTTGAGAAGAATACCAACTTCAGACTCAATTCAAACAAAATTTAAAACTGAGTGCAGCCAAGATCCTCCAAATTTCAGCAATCTAGGACATATTCCAGCCTTACAAAGATTATGCCTTTTAAAACCAAGTTCAAAGTGACCAGCCAGGACCTTAACTGTCAGGTAAAACAAAAATCAACACTTTCAGAAATCTTTTCAATGTATTACTTATGTCCAACTTTCAATAAAAACTGATCAGATATACAAAGAAACAGGAAATAGAACTCAGTCAAAAAATGAATAAAATAAATGGAGAATATTTTTCCCTTACCACATCCTATAATACAATGTGGTATTAAAGTTTTTTATTATTGCTAATCAGACTGGTGCAAAATTATACTTTGTTGTAAACACTTTGACATTCCTATTTTGATAAGTTGGGCACTTCCTTGTATGTTTCAAAATACTTATTTTCCTTTAAACTCTTTATTATTTCACTCACATTCCTACTGACCAACTGATTTATTGAACTCTTTCAGAGTTCAATTATATATGTCCTGATTTATATATGTTGTTCATATTTAAATAAACTAATTAGTCAGGATAAGATTAATAACATTATTAGAAGTTCCCATTTAACTTGTGATTTAATGTAGAATTTTTTTTTTTTTTTTTTTTGGAGACAGTGTCTCACTTTGTAGTTCAGGCTGGCCCTAAGCTCAGCCTCAAACTCACATCACAGCAATCCTCCTGCCTCTGCCTCCCGAGTGCTGGGATTATAGGCGAGAGCCACCATGCCCGGCACTGTGGTATGTGGTACTGATTGCTGCTGGGCATGAATCTCCATGCCCAGCATGGTATATGGTTAACTGGGGGTTCGAACCCGGACCCTTGAGCTTGCAAGACAGGTGCCAGAACTAAATCCCCGCTGAGCTAAATCCCCGGCCCCTAAGGTAGAATTTTTTACACTGAATTTTTGGACTTTTAATGTATAAACTCAATCTTCACTTCTATATTTTGTAGATTTTAGATCAGATTTAATAGTCTTTTCTGATACTACTATTAAAAAAATCTACATTTTCTTCCTCTTAGTATGTTTAGTATTTTGCTTAATTTTAGACTCTTAATCCATGTGGAATTTATTTTATTCATAGTATATGAAAACTGAATTTATCTTCATTTGCTTTTCAAATGACCTGGGTTAGCACCTGGAAGCCCAAAATCTGAAATATGAAACTTCTCAGTGCTTTGCTCAAAATTTCTGACTTGGGGCTGGAGGTATAGCTCAGAGGGAGAGTACTACTTACTGTGTGCAAGGTCATGGGTTCAGTCCTCAGCCCCACAAAAACAAAACACCAATCACAAGAAAACTTCAGACTTGGAAGCTTTTTAGACTTTCAGATTAGGGATACCTAACTGGTAAAATCTATCTGAAAAACCCCAAAATCTAAAACACTTCTAGTACCAAATATTTTGGATAAAAGATATTTCATCTGTGGTTTATCAGATACCACTGTATTTGAAATAAGTAGCTTTCTGCAGTATTAATTTACCTTACAGCAGATAGAAGCAGTCATGACCAGTAAGCCAGTTATAAAACACAGATTATTAATATTTCATACCTCATATTCTGACTCCAAAGATATTTTATTCATTTTTAGCTTTTTTTCCAATTCAGGATCAATCTGCAAAAAAAGGAAGACAAATGAAAGAAAAGATACAGAATAAAAGCTAGACTCAAAAGTTCCAACATATGTCTATTTGTGGTGCCAAAATTAAATCCTGTGCTAATTTTAACTGTTTAGTTTATGCTATTTGACATATATTAAAATAAAACCTTTACCTACAATACTATCCTACTGTATGACATATTTTCTTCCTGTATCTTTCTCTTCTGTACAAAATAAAATTTAAAAATGCTTTCAATCATGTCAAAGTAACTTACAAGAAAACAAAAACAGGGCTGGGGATTTAGCTCAGTGGTACAGCATCTGCCTGACAAGTGCAAGGCCCCAAGTTTGATTGGCGGTACCACATACCACACTACCTGGCGTGGTGACTCACACCTGTCATCCCAGCACTTGGGAGGCAGAGACAAAGAATTGCTGTGAGTTGAACCCCAGCCCGAACTACAAAGCAAGACCCCGTCTCAAAAAAAGTAAAAGAAAAACAAAACAAAAACTAGGGCCTGTTGTGTCTTAGGAGTTAAGAGATGAAGACTCATTAGGGGGAGGCTCCACAATAGCTGAAAATCAGGAGACGGAAGCCTGTCCCCCCCAGGTGCACCTGACAAACCTGGCACAGATACAGAATCAGAACCAAGGCTAGACACCAGGGGGATGGCTGCAACCGAAGGCTACTCTCCATTTTATAATGAAAAATGTTTCCACAGAACCATTTTTGTATTTTCATTAATATCTACTTGTATTACATTAAAATAAAATAAAACCTAAATGCAAAGATCAGTAGTAAAAAAAATTGTAACAAATTACAAAGTCCAAAGATGTCTTTAATGATAGATTATACAGCATTAGATAGGTTTAATAACTAGGAGATTAAAATAGAAAATATATGAATTAAAACACAGAAAATGAATGGGAGGAAACAGAAATAATTTTAAAATGAAGTGTTAAACTTAATTAGAAATAGTTACACTTGAGGGGCTGGGGAATTAGCTCAGTGGTTCCGGCGCCTGTCTTGCAAGCGCAAGGACCTGGGTTCGATCCCCGGTAACCACCTAACAATACTGGGCTTGGAGACTCACGCCCAGCAGCAATCAGTACCGTATACCACAGTGCCAGGCGTGGTAGCTCACGCCTGTCATCCCAGCACTCGGGAGGCAGAGGCAGGAGGATTGCTGTGATGTGAGTTTGAGGCTGAGCTCAGGGCCAACCTGAACCACAAAGTAAGACCCTGTCTTAAAAAAAAAAAAAGAAATAGTTACACTTGAATAAAGACCCATAGAAGTAAAGATAAAAGTGGGCACAAGAAATACTTTATAGGATACCACACATTTTCTTTTTTGAGATAGGGTCTCACTTTGTAGTTCAGACTGGCCCTGAGCTCACTATATTGCCCAGGACAGCCTCGAACTCACAGCAGTTCTCCTGCTTCTGCCTCCTAATTGCTGGGATTACAGGCATGAGCCACCACGCCCAGCACTGTGGTGTGTGGACCAGCAATCAAACTCAGGACTTTGTACTTCTCAAGCAGATGCCAGAACCACTGCGCTAAATCCCCGGCCCAGGATACAGCAATTTCTAAAAAAAAATATATTTTCTGTTGTTTCATTGAAAATCTTCAAAGAAATCAGAAGACAAAGTAAAATTTCACTTCTTCAGTACCTAAAGAGCTATGGTAAATATTTCTTAATGCTATGACTTAATCACGTGATACACAACAGAAAGTATAATCCTTGATAAGACTTAACCAAGTCGGCTGTATAAGGTAGAATCAATAGATTTGTTATCAAACTTCCCAGTTTTGTTCACCCACTGGGAAATTTTTAAAATGTATCTCTTTATTTGAAAATGGAATTTTATTCAGTTGCATACACAAGTTAACTGCACCTACTGTTGCAGAGTAAGTATTGGTATCTGGGGTGAGAGAGATGAATAATCGTACAATTTGGAAATACTTGCCTGTCATCTTACATATGTAAGATTCACAGCCTTCACGTGTATCTGCACATTCCTCTCTCCAATATCATTTTTCTTTTCTTTTTATGCATACTGTGCAGTATACCCTGTCAGTTATTTAGCTCCCTAATCTTTCCCAAAGAGGTCTTTCCCAGCTCCCATTAAAATACTAGGATTACTCAGGTTTCTTTTTTTGTTTTGTTTTGTTTTTTGAGACAGGGTCTCGCTTTGTAGTTCAGGCTGGCCCTGAGCTCAGCCTCAAACTCACATCACAGCAATCCTTCTGCCTCTGCCTCCCGAGTGCTGGGATTACAGGCGTGAGCTACCACGCCCGGCACTGTGGTATGTGGTACTGACTGCTGCTGGGATGAGTCTCCACGCCCAGTATTGTATATGGTTACTGGGGATTGAACCTGGGCACTTGTGCTTGCAAGACAGATGCCAGAACCACTGAACTTAATCCCCGGCCCTACTCAGGTTTCTTTTTTCACCGATATACAGATCATACTGGCATTAGTATCACAATTTTTCTCATTTTTACTACTGACTCTTAGAAATCATGGCCATATTTACAATATTAAAAATTAAACCAGCACAACCATGTTACAAAGCATAAAGGCAAAGCCAAGCACTATTACTGTTCAAAAATGCAGTACACTTAAATCAGTTGGTGTGATACAGTAATGGATAACCCATGATTGAGACTGATGGTTCCTAGCATGCAACAGACCTCAGCAACAGGAGCTAAACCTAAACCATATCTCTAAAAATTAGAAGCCACTGCTTTCAGCTCTCTCTCTCTTTTTTAAGATCATCTTGATAAAGCAATTGGGATGCTAAATGAAACCTTTTAACCAGTCAAACTAAAAATGGTTAGTAAACTGAAAATTAACTAACTGGAATTGTTCAGTTAACTAAAAAGTATTCGACATTCTCTCTCATAAAGACTATGTATTTTTAAAATGTTCATTCCCAATGTTCATCCATCTATGTTTAAGACTAACTGGAGCTGGCTTTTCTCAAACTACAAAATTATGTGAGAAAACTGAATCGCCTTTATACTCTTTGCTTTCCCAGCAGTATTACTGAGGTCTGCTGATGATATACCTGAAAAAACTTCAGATATCACACATGTGGCATAAACAAAAGCTATATAGCTCTCAGTGAATGAACCAGAGGTCTTAAATTATGCTTGGCACAAATGTGACAATAAATGAGTAATCACAAACAGTAGGAATCCTAGCCTTATCCCTAAATAGCCACATGACCATGGGCAAGATACACCTATACAATGAAGGAACCAGTATAGTCCTACCACCAAGGAGTTATTATAAAAGGATAGTATCTTTATTTATAACAAAAAGTAATCTTCCATTTTTAAGTTTCAATTATTAAAGATATATATCAACATAATTTATAAAATTGGCAGTAAGATGAAATAGCTAATTTATAATTAGAGAAATAAAATGAAGTAAAATTGTTGACACATCCTTCATATCCTTCTGAATTCTAAAATGGTTACACTAGAGAATGCTTTATGGGAGAAAGTCTAGAATACTGCACATTTCCTAGTGAACAAGGAGAAACATCACTAAATTCTTTACATGATTCACTTCCATGTGATCATTAATTTATTTTAAAAAATAAGAGTAAAAGATTGCATATTAATTTTGAAAAGCAAGACAAACTTAGACTTGATGAGTA
>PVIR01046396.1:0-10378 GCA_004026965.1 Petromus typicus
GAGGCGTGCAGGTCTCTAGTTCACTGATGTGGACCATGTGTTTCATTTATGGTGCTCAAAAGTGCCATTTATCATTTTATTGAAGTGTTTCATATACCAGGACTTCATGAGCAGGGTCTCTAATGCTGTGGCTTCATGCAGGTAAGAATGCAATGATACAGTGATCTATAGTATTTAATATATGTAACTAATTGTAAATTGGCAATAATCAAAATTGAGTTTAGCAAGTGATGTCAAGGAACATGGTTGAGAAAGGAAATAAAATATCCTCTTTTTTGTAAAATCAATGAAAATACAGGAAAAATCACAAAAATTAACAAGGCTTCAAAGAACTGTGGTATCCTACCAAAGATATTAATATAAACTGATGGAAATTATAGAGAAAAGGAAGAGAAGTAAGCATATTATCTGAAAAGCATAATTGCCCCAAACTTGATTTTAATTTTTTACTTTATTTTAATTATTAAAATACTAACATGAATATTGAACAAGAACTTTAATGAATTTCAACTAATATAAATGGAAAGCACTCTGCAGCTACACACACCATGATCAAATTTCCAAAACCAAAGGCAGAAATTAAAAGACAGTTGGAAAACATTTTGAAATAAATTCATTTCAAATAAAGACACACTATACAAAAACTCCTGGCATGGAACTGAAACAGTGCTTGGAGGGAAAGTTTTGGTGAAAACGAAGAAGCGTAGCCGCTGTGCTGTGTGGTAGGAGCATGTCTACTCTGGCAGGGATGGCCGAGTGTTTCCCAGGTGGCTGAGCCCTTCCTCGCTCCCTCTCTGGGCTCTGCATCCTCGCTGGCCCACGGTGCGCTCTGCGTCTGGGTCCTGGCCCTTCCCAGGTGGCTCTGCAGTCTCACCATTGCTTCAGTGGACACTTTCCTGATGACACACGCAGTGACTCCTTCCCTGGTGTCTTCTTTGCTGAGCTGTTCGTGTCTTTGCCTATGTTTGTGTCTGATTTTGTACTAGTGATGAATTTTAAGAGCTTTTGCATTTTTTAGAAGATAGTCCTTTACCACGTGTGTCTTTTGCAAACTATTATTCTAGGACTGTGACTTGTACTCTCACTCTTTTCAGTCTTGCACAAAGCAGCAGTTATTATTTTTGAAGGAATCTACCCTGTAAATTCCTTTTTAATGGATCATGCCTTTTAGATATAGGATCCACTTTTGGCTGGTATTTATGGCTGGCATAAGGACTCTGGAAAAGATCCTATTTGCTCCTTGCACTACCCGTACTTCTTGGTCACAGTGCAGTTCTTCATGTGGGTTTATTTTAAATCTTTCAATTCTGTCCCATTTGTCCATTAAATTATCAATATGGCATTGTCTTGATTTACTGTTCTTTTAATAAGACTTAAGGTTGGCAAGTATTTACTTTCTGTTTTTCTCATTCAATACTGGATTGGCTATTTATGAGTCTTACTTTTCCATATACCATTTACAATCAATTTGTAATATCTGCAAAGAAATTTTCTAGTATTTTCATGGGGATTGCATTGCATCTATGTATGATTTAGAAGAACTACCCTCTTGAGAATATTGAATATTCCTCTCCATGGACATGGTATATTTTTTCAATTTATTTATTTTTAAATTTCATTTATCAGAGTTTTATGGATTTTCTTGTACAGATCATCTATGCATTTTGCTAGATTTATATCTAAGTATTTCATTTTTGAAATATTAATGTAAGTGATATCATATTTTTAATTTCAAATTCCACTTGCTCATTGCCATTACATAAGAAAATGACTGATTTTTATGTTGGCCTTTTATTCCGAAAATTTTATATAATTTCTGACATAAGCTGTTTTATAATTATTTTAATATGGAGTTAATTTATATTTACAAAATAATTCTGCCTGATTTCTCTGTCATTTCCACCCTATTTTTTTTCTCTTTCTAAGATGTGATATTTTTATTGTGATCATGACTTCTCTTATTTTCCAGAAAGACTGAAGTTGTTCTTCAGTTCACTTGAGACCCAGTGAAGCTTCCTGAGAGACCCCTGGAGAGACCTAGTGAGTTACTGAAGAGATCTCTCTGGCCCATGAGACTTCCTGAGAGATCCCTGAAAGGCTTCCTGAGGAGAGACCCATCGGGATTTCTGAGAAACCCCTGAAAGCCTTCCCAGGAATGTGGGAGACGAATAAAGAGCATATTGACCTGAACAACCAAAAGAGATAGATCTTTTAGCACCAGAGATGGGTGTGTCTTAGGAGGCGCTGGTTTTAAGAGAGAAGATGAAGAATTTGGCCGCAGAGATGAAGTATAAAACTCTTCTCTGATGTCCAAGAGGAAACTGTGACCAGAAGTGTGGAGACAGCCTAACTGGAGTCATAAATGGGTATGATGTCTTCTTGCAGATGTTACATGATGCGGGGAAAATGAGTGGCGTCATTCTGGGAGGCGATGCAGACAGGAGTGCAGACAAAGGCCCTGGAAGACACTGGGACTCCCAGCGAAGGAAGTGAGAGGCCCCGCCTGCTTGTTCTGCAGTGGACACGCCCCCATTCCGCCTGCTTGTTCTGCAGTGGACACGCCCCCATGCCGCCTGCTTGTTCTGCAGTGGGCACGCCCCCATGCCGCCTGCTTGTTCTGCAGTGGGCACGCCCCCATTCCTTAGGCACCCAAAGCAGATGACAACACTGGTCTCCTGCAGGCTCCTCCACTTACAAAGGAGTTCTGTCCTCACAAGGACTTGCAAATTAAAATATCCTATGTTCAAGAAGATTCAATACATTACAGTTGGGCACAATCATCTAACACAAAGCTCCTCTTCAACTCCTAAAGTGTTGAATGTCTCCCTAATTTGTTACATATTGTATTGAAAGTGAAAACAGCATTGACTTTATGTATTACTGGGAAAATGGAGCTGCTTTTGCCCATAGTAACATCAAAATCTACTTATGGAATCTCTTTTCCTTTTTTCTTCCTCCTCCTACTCTCTCACTCTGTCTCTCTCTCTCTCTCTCTCTCTCTTTCTTTTGCTCTGTGTAAGCGGAACCACAGGCAAGTGGGGGAACTGGCTGCAGTTTCCTCTTAAATTGGCAATGACTGCATGTCCCGAGGCTTCTATACACTGGTATAGAACCATTACTGCACACCCAAAGCCCAGCAGTCCTGTCTCTGAGCTGGGTCCTATTGTGTACAAAGGAAACAAGAGAACGAGGGTGTCTGTGACTTGTTCTACTCTAAGGTGGCTTCTATATATTGCAGACTTTGACTGAGCGTACTGTTGATTCTCAGTTTAAAGGGCATGCAGTCACATCCTGGTCAGCGTGTCTCAAGCTCCAAGGACTGATGTATCAAAATGAAAGCAACCACAGTCAACCATGAAGTTCCTTTAATAAAACAGAGGACAAAGCTGACTTAAAATTTATTCAGAGGTCTCAGTAGATGCACTTTAAAACAGAAGTTCACATGGATCAAATTGTTTTCATCTATTTCCCTAACAAATTAATTTTAGCAAAGATGAATGGAATTTTCAAGCACTTAACTATATCTGAGCCTGATTACTAAATTATCCTTGACCTATTGAATTAGCTTAATTTTGTCATAGGTGACTAGTTATTCACTACCCTAGTTAGGTACTCATGTAACTAAATTAAATGCATTGAATATATCTTCACAGTTGATGTAAAATTGGAAGAGCTGATATGTGTACATGGAGGCATAATCCTGTACCACATGCATAGATAGGACGGAAAAAGAGAGAGGAGGGAGAAGGAGAGAGACAGGAAGGGGAGGGGAGAGCACAGGAGAGGACAGGAGGGGAAGGAGAGGAGAGGAGAGGAGAAGACAGGAGAGGACAGGAGAGCAGAGGAGAGGACAGGAGGGGAAGGAGAGGAGAGCAGAGCAGAGGAGAGGACAGGAGGGGAAGGAGAGGAGAGGAGAGGAGAAGACAGGAGAGGACAGGAGAGGAGAGGAGAGGTCCCATGAGTAAGTCTTTGGTCTGAGTTCTTGTCTCCTTGGCACTTGTGCACATCCTTTTCAGTCCCGCAACCAAATTTAGCCCTTTACAAATAATATTTACATTGCATGCCAGTATTTTTGATGTGTGCAGAAGAAATCCTGTTTTCTTCCCTAAGATGAGGTGGCCACATTAGCCTCACGTTGTAAGAGCTAATTCTGAGGCGACTCTGTCAAGTGAGCCAACAGAAAGTTTGAAGGAAGCTGAGAAACAAGAAAAATGGTGCCAGTCGCGGGTTCTGCCAATCTGAGATACAGAAACAAAAAAGGAGCCGGGGTTGGCCCTGGGATTTCCTTTTCTCTGTGTCCAGCCCTCTGGACTGCAGTCAGCCTCGGCAGCTGGCGTCCCAGACAAGGCTTAGTGGGTCAGGTTGGAGTCCTGGCTGTTCCCACTCGGCCTTCATCTGTACTCACAACACACAGGGCATCTAAATGAGACTTCAGAACCAGGGCGCTGCCTGTTCTCATGTTGGCCAGACCCGTCTTTGTCCCCCAATAATGGCCGTGCTCCTTTCCTCTCTGCGGAACCCCTGGCAACCCACATGCAGCAGGGATCTGCTGCAGTCTCATTTGGACTGAGCCAGTCTGTCCCTGTGGCGGGCCCCGTCTGTCCCAGGCCAGGCAAAGCATGTCTGTGGCTCCCAGCCTCCAACTGGCCACTGCCCTCCTCAACCGCCTGAGCTTGGCACTGGAGGTGGAGCCTGGGGCAGATCCAAAGCCGAGAAGGACCGAAGAGCGCACACTGGTGCAGTCACCCGAAAACTGATGCTCCCTCCCTTCCTCCTGGAGCTGAGCATCTCAGTATAAAGACATGGTCGGTTCCTAACATCTTGAGTGCTGTGCAGACCCCAGATGTCGAGGATAGTTCAAGTTGTGATGAACAGATTCGCGGGTGACCTTTGCTCACTCCTTCAGTAAACATCAACGATGCAACTGTTGGGATTAAGACATTTTGTGACTAGTCACATCTATTCCACACTCACCCTGCCTCAGTTTACCCTCAGGATTCACTCACCTCCCAGGACCACATTTCCTTTAGCCACAGCACAAATTATCAGCAGCATCTCCTAAATGATCAAAAAACATCTACTCCGTACCTCTCTCTTGCATTGTCCACTCGGCATCCCACTCGGCTGCCAAAATGCAAATCAATGACAAGATGCTCTCACTGGAAACACTCCAGCAACCCTACACAGGTGGAAAATGGAACCACATCTCCTCAGTGGCCACACGGCCTTCCCGGGATACAGAACACCATCCTTGTAGTGTACGCGGGTTTTCTCAGGTGAGAAGCGTCTGATGCCAGAGCAGAGCACTCAAGTCAGCGCTGGATGAAGCAGCTCCCGGAGTGGCAGGCGAAGACGTGGTCCCGAGACAGGCATTCCAGCTGGCATCGCGTCCATGCACACTAAGGAAATCCAAGATGAGTAATGGGAAAGGTCAAACTCTGAAAGCAGAACCAAAGAAAACAATAACTCTGACACATCTTCGATTGGGAGAAGATTATTTATGTTTGGATTATAGGAAGAAATCACAAAATAAGGGACTAGTAAATTGAAATTCACCTTGTTCAATCCCACAAATACAAGCTGATAATAATGAATGCACATGTGGGTCAACTCTTGGTGGGATGAGAGCTTTGGGTCAGTGTACATCCCTCCTGACAGTCCTCTCCCATTTCAGCTGGCATTTCAGTCCCATTTCAGTCCTCTCCCTTTCCCATTACTCATCCTGGCTCTGTTGTTGGGCAGTGGCTGGGATACTCTAGGCTTATTTGCTTAAATAAACAGATGATACAAGATTGGAGAAGATTCACATTTTTAGGTAAATTCTTGTCCATCTGGATTAAAGGAATAGGTAGTGAGAGAGCGCATTCACCAGGGAGGCAGAGCTGGGGAGAAAGCAGGTCTGGGTGCTGCTGGATGCTCTTCTGGGAAGACAGCGACTCAGGCAGAGCCGGGGAGGGCCTGCAGCCCAGAGCAGGAGTGGCTGGTTCCCATGCGGGCCTGCCTGTGCTCACAGTGTCCAGAGCTTCCCCGAAGCCCTCAGGCCCTGCTGCATGGAGCTGCAGGGAGGCGGCACGTGTGCAAGGAGCTGCTCCTCTCATGGCGCAGGACGCAGACAGTGTCCTCCCGAGCCTGCTCACAAATGAGCAGCACAGCAGGCCCCAGCCGGGCTCTGGACACGGCTTTGGGGGACACTTTCCCAAAGCATATCATGAGCAAATGCAACAGGGGGTAATCGCTTCTTTAAAAGGTGGAGGGAGAAGGTGACAGGGTAGGAGGAAGAGTGAGAGGGGGAGATGGAGGGGACCCTCACTCAGGCTGCCGCTGAGAGCTGAGAACCAGCCTGAGGCCAAACCGGAAACCTGAAAACAAGTGTGACTCAGCAGCAGCCTCCTGGGACCAGGGGCCAAGGACAGAAAGAAATTTGCAGCAGGTGTCAGACCAGGTGGGCAAAGCCCAGACCCTGCAGCTAAGCGGCCTCTGGGCACCATCTCGGTGGTCACCACCTTCCCTGGCTCTGGACAACCCTAATGCAGCGAGCGCAGAAAACAGGGAAAGGTATCATATTCCTGGTCCTGTATACTCAGTATCGTGAGTAATCAATTCTTGGCCAGTCTATCTATAGATTCAATGTAATTCTGCTAAGTGTCTGACCAGATATTTATTGTTGTGTTATAATTGATAAGCTAATTCCAAAACTAACTTGGAAATGAAAAGAGTCAGAAATAGATAAGGAAAATGTGAAAATTGCAAACAACACTGAAGGATCTACAGTTCCTGTGGAGAATGCCTTCTACACAACAATGCATTAATGTAAACTGATATTAGTGTAAGGACAGACAAAGTGATCCATGGAATAAACACCAGGAATCGACCCACAGAGATACTGCCCACTATCTTTACATTGAGGGTCTTAATTGTGCCATCATTTCTGCCTCGATGTCCTGAATCAACTCAAAACATTTCCCTTTCAAGGACATTTTGACTTGGGGAAAAGCCTAAAGTCCTGTGGCACCAGATCTGGTAAATAAGGCAGATGAGGACACAGTGCCGTGACTTTATGAGGTGCCTTCCTATTGGATGGCACTCTGCAGCTGCATTCACTGGGTTTTTTTTATCACAGTAAATAAAAATGCTTGAGAATGAGGATTCCCAGAACTGCTTAAAAGTGGTAAGGATGAGGAGATAAGCATGTTTTATGTGTGAGAGAGAGTTTTGAGGGAGATTAATAGCAGTGTGTCTTCTACTAGAATAAATTTTTAAAATTTAATCATCCACCATATTTTTCTGTTACCCCTTATATAGCAGTCCATGAGGACAGGAGACACTCTTAGGAAAACAGCTGACTCTTGGACCACATCTGATGTCACACACACATAATTCCAGAAATATCATTGATCAAAATGTAAAATTTTTAAAAATGAAACAAAGAGAAATGTCTTCAAGTCAACTTGAAAGACAAATATTCAAGAAGACATACAAAACAATGACCACATGAAGGGGGAAAATAAAAGAGACTAGGTCACATTAATTTAAGAAAATGTACTCATTAAAGACTTCAAGAGGATAAAAGTAAAAGCCGCATTGAGGGAAACACATTTGGATTATGTAAATCCAAATCACTACTTACATCCTCAGTATAGGAAGAACTACAGAGCAGTACAGAAAAAAACAGAGGACCTCACTTTTAATGGGGTTAAAGCTTAAGTGCTACCTCCAAGGTTTCCTCTCTTTTTCTCTTCCAAAGCTTCTCTTACCTGTTGTCCAGGGCACTTGAAGTCTCAGCAAGCTTCTCTCGCAGCTACTCTCTAAGTCCTGGTTCGTTTCTCACTGACTGCTCTATGGAAGTGTTTTTTTCTCCCTGTCTGTGTGGATCAGTGACTGACTTTCTCAAGGAGACAATAGCGTCAGGAAGCTTGGCCCCCGCCAGCACAGTGCAGGAAGAGAGCAGGAAGGTGAGACAGCCCTGGCTTCCCAGGGTCTCAGCAAGAGAGAGCTGATCTGGGAGAACCACAGATCCAAGAAGAATGCCACTCAGGGCCACTGTACCTTTTGTTCTGTTAGTGTCCCCAGTAGTCCCCTGATGAATTCTGGGCAGTGACCTCTGTGCCCAGGTGGCACTGACTGGCTCATTTCGGGTCAAGACAGTATGAGCTTGTCTTCTAGAGTCTTGTTTTGAGAGGCCTGGCTTCACTATGGCCCTAAGCTGAAGCCTGGCACACTGCAACTTGGCCTCAGGGCTGTGCCTGGAGCCCGGAGTCCTCCAGCCTGTGGGTTGCTCAAACACAGAGTCTGCAAGGCAAAGCTCACATGGTGTGCCAGGAGAACAAGCTCAGAGTGCAGATCATGCCACTTGCCAGCCAGGCTCCCAGAGCCCAAGTCTGCCAGCCCTGCACGTCTACCTGGCCCCTCAGCCTGACGCAGGCATTCGCTGTGCATTTGATCGAGCTGCAGCCTGACTTCCCTTAATGTCCAAACACAGACTGCCTTCAAGCTGAGCCCCACTCCAGGGACTCACAGAAAAGCGCTGCCCCTCCACGCCAGCTTGGCGAGGCTCCGTCCGCCTCTCGGAGGAGGACTAGGAACGCACTGGGGGGCTCCTCAGTCCGGACTTGGTCATTCCCCTCACTGTCCCATCTCTCTGTGCTCTAAGGAGCCCTTGAGCAGACACAGAGCGTAGCCTGCTGCAGTCTCCGCTCCCTGCGCACACAGCGGGAGTGCCCTGATGCCCTCTGTCGTGCTGAAGTGGACACAACGCAGAACTGCCCTCTCACTGGCCGCGCTGCACCGCCATCCTCTCTCCTCAGTCCCCAAATGTTTCACTGCCTCAGGCAGAAGCTGTGCAGCCAGTAATCCACTCCTAGTTAGGGCTAGGTGCCATTAACCTAAATTATGAAGGTTTTCATCTTCTGGATTACTAATACGAGATATATTTAATTCAATGACCACTTGGTAAAAGACTCTTCCTTTTCTTTAAATTTATAAGGTATTATTCCTTTGGCAACAGAAGACTGACAATTGATTCTGGATGTGGTCTAGCGCCATTAATTGCTATGGAGCTAGCATCCTCTGCCTGGAAAGGGGTGGATCTCTCCTTCAGAGCCGGACAGACATTAACTGCATCTGTTATTTCATGAGTGGATCTTGTGCAGATGTCAGTGATGTTCTACTTGCTGGGTGAACACACAACAGGGCGTAAGGGTATGTCCAGGAAAAACACGGCACAGCATGATAGCAACGCCCCTCTGTCTGTCCCTCTGCCCCCCCTTTCCTGCTCCCTCTCTTTAACACCATCATGACCTCAGCATGTGAGCTGAAGCAGGGGATGAGCGAGATAAAGGCAGAGCCACGCTCATAGGAAAGCACAGGAACTTGAGTCTTACGATGCCTCGATGCCCGTTTGACTCTTCCAAGTTTTGTTTTTACTGCCAGGCGCTGTGCTGTGGTGCCTGAGGATGTGGGTGGCCTTGGGAATTAAGCCACCTTGGTTCAAATTAAAGCCATGGAATTTACCACGTCTTAGAATTCACTAAGGCTTTTGCTTATCAAGGCAAATTAATAAAATTCTCTTTGTCCTCCTCTAATGCACATAAAATTCTCAACTCATCCCAGGGCTGACATTTGGTGTGAGGGGGGCAGAGAACAGTTCAGTTCACAAGAAGTTCACATTTTGCCCTTGTGAGACTGTTCTGACCCCAATGGGACATCCCATTTCAGAGTATGGTGATACTCAAGCAATTGCACACCTGAGCGTGTCCTTGGAATGTGCAAACACATGCCAACTATTCCAGCTACCTATGTCTCCACAGCTGGGCACACACACCTTGCAAAGGGGATCCCAGCAGCCTGTGGTCCCATCAGTAGAACACACTAGGGCAGCACCCTCCCCACTGGGCACGGGGCAGGCACTTGTGGAGAAGGATTACTCAGACGTACAGCTAAAAGACAAAGTGAGCCCAGGGCAGCCACGGTGCGGAACTCGCAGTTTCTGAGAGAAGTGGGGAGGGCGAGCAGCTCCTGAGCCTGCTCATGAGTAGGTCAGTGATTTCCAAAAGTCTACACCCACCCAACAGGCAGGACACTGAAGACATCTTTGACCTCAGGAACCTCATCCCCAGTATAGAGGAGGCTGTAACAATGTTTCATACCTGGTAGAAGTTCATCTGAACTCTCTGAGGCATAAGGCAGAGTCTAACACAAGAATACTCCAACGCACCCTTTCACAGGGTTGGAAAGAGCTGGAGAAACTAACCCACAGCTGCAATGGGAACTGGATGTAAACCAAGACCCAGATCAGCATGTGACCCGCCATGCCTGGTGAGCAGAAAGAGAGCCGCCGATGTCACCTACACACACTGGCCAGCCCTCCATGCAGCCTGTG